>JAYKQN010000024.1:1447500-1727500 GCA_036785175.1 Eupleurogrammus muticus
GCCGCAGCAGCGGCAGCGGCAGCCGCCGCGTGGCCGCTCCGTGCGCAATAATTCTCCTGTTTTCACTGAGTGAGCGGCGCACGAGCCCTGACACGCAAACAAGGTGCTGGTGGATGGGGGGGGGTGATGGGGGGTGCTGTGGCGGTGGTGATGGGGGGGGGGGGGACCTATAGTGCGGCTACGTGTCCGAGCATCTGCGATATAACCGTGGCGCAGGTGCGCTCCTTAAAAAAAAAATCACATTTATGAAAAAAAAAAAAAAAAAAACACGGGCAAATCGCGCACATGCATCGTCTGCAATACACGAAACTTGCGAAAACACAAAGTGCACATCATGCATTATCCCGCTATCCGCCGCCGCACAAACGCGCCGCCGCCGCGGAGCTGGAGCGGAGCGTCTGACCACTGACTGCAGACAAGCGGATCCCGGACGATCCTTCTCCCTTACCTGCTTTTTTTAATTTTTTTTTCTCTAGCGACAGGTCGACCTTTCAGGTGGGGGGGTTAGAGTCGCATCGATCCCGGGGAGGGGTGCTGCCGCTGAACGGGGGGGGTGCCGAGGTTAAGCCGGGCTGCGCGCGAGCTGAAACCATCCCAAGTTAACGCAGGAAACACTGACCACAGCCACTGCCATGTTGGAATTTCACCAGCCCCGAACAGCTGCTTCTGAGACTGACCAGTACGCTCCCCACTGCGCATGCGCCTGAAAGGGTAAAGGGAGAAGAAGGAGGAAAAAAAAAAAGAAGCAGAAGAAGAAGAGGAAAAAAAAAAAAAAAAAAGATCCTCAATTCCAATTATTGCCCCACAAGGTTATTATGGGCGTCTGGTTTGTTGTGGCGTCAGATTGGTGAAGTGATCAGAGCGATGGAGAGGAGGAGAGATGAAGAGCAGCACACAAAACATGAGGTAGGAGATAAAGATGGAATCAGGAGACTGAGGAGCCTCTGCACTGCAGGAGAAACACGTTTAGTAGCACAAATTAACAAATTAAAGGTGAGAAGCACTTCTTTTTGTATTAATAGAACAACATCAGACTATATATATGTGTGTGTGTGTGTGTGTGCATGTGTATATATAGTCACTTAACATAGGTAATGTATGAATTAGCTAAATCATTATTATTGAGTTATATATCACAAACTAAAAAAATTAAAAAAAAAGTTTATTTGATGTTAGAATAAACTTTGCCCATTCACCCCCCTTTTCTACACACACACACACACACACACACACTGCGGTTTGGGAACCCACAGAAATGAACGTTGGGGGCAAATGTGCACACCCGCCTTCCCTCCCTCCCTGGCAGTGCCCGCGTATCTCCCAGTGATAATTATAGCAGCAATATGGAATTAGCAATTGAAGCCCTAATTAGAATGAAAATGTCCCAGTTAGCGCGTTATCAAAGCATCAGCGGGGAGACCATATTTAAGCAAGACATCAAAGATGGAGTAACTGTCAGTTCATTGTTCCTAATCACCCCCGCGCGCCAGGTTATTTGTGTGATTCACTGAAAATACGGCTTATTATGGCGGATAAAATTCAAAGTGGGGTGTTTTTAACAAAAAAAAAAAAGAAGTTTCCTACACACACACACACATATCGAGTGAAGTGATGCATGCTGTGATGAGCGTGGTTTCATGAGGTCCAGTTGCAGGGCTGCAGGTAGGGAGGAGAGGGGAGGGGAGGGGCCAGGGTGGGGAGGGAGGAGAGGTGGTGGTGGTGGGGGGGCGGTGGGCAACCAACAGTCAAACATGATGTCCTTGAGTCACCGGTGAGGAGCATCTGTAGAAAAGTGGACGCTTCCTCCCCCCACCCGCCGTTATATTCCCCGTCTTTGTTTATTGGAGCGGCGGCTGCAGCAGATTGAAACGCTCCTTTAACACTCTGCAGCCACTACTCCACCTTTCCACTCACAGCTCTCTATTAATTGTCTTTTTTTTTTTGCAATTACATCAATTCATTAAATGTGTGCAATGCAATCAGGGTTTTTTTGTTAGTGTGATTGAAAACTGGACTAATCGCGCTGTGATCATTTTGTAAAGTTTTTTTTAATGTGGCGCTGATTATTAGATAGTAATTAGAAAAAAAGGCCTTTAAATGAGTGTCTTTAATGTTCAGTGAGGATGTGGGTTATAGTGTGCAGACAGAGCCTGCATTACCAAGCATTCTGATGTCTGATTTACATACCGAAGGCAAAGGTATAATTCAAGTGTGTTGAATATGCAGTGTTGCTATAAAAGGCTCCCACGCCGGCGTGGGGACTGAAGATCCCGTGTGTGGAGTCGTGGGACACTTCACCGATGCCTCCACGTTCACAATTCATTTCATGACATGTTTTTTTGCGACCATCACAGACTGTGTGTGTGTGTGTGTGTGTGTGTGTGTGGTAGAGGAGATTTAACGGCAACATAAATCTAAATAGATTTTAACTCATTAGCCATTGGAGAGGTAATGATGTAAGTCTGCCACTAATGAGCTTAAGCTCTTAATTGAATAGGAGGGGGGAGGAGGAACACACACACACACACACACACACATTGCTTACCACACAAAAAGATGTACACATTAGGACACACACACACACCTCCAAACACCTCCTATGTTGGGTGTTTTTTTTTCTTCCTCCCTTCTCTCTCTGGGGTTATGGAGAGGGATACGACCCCCCTCATAAACCCCCCACCCTTCCCAATATAACCCCCCCACTATGAAAAAAATAGGATGAGAAACAATGATTAAATCACTGCTGTGTAAATGATAGAAGTCGTAATATGAGGAGTGGGGGGGGGGGGGGGACAAAAGGCATTTTTCACAATAAGAGTACAATCAAAGTGATCTGCACAAAGACAAAAAAAACATCACAGTAATCAAACCGCTGCAAATGAGTGTGTTCCATATTCACAGTATAAGAGGGGATTAAAAAAAAACACGCTTTGATGTCACCTCTTCTGCACCCATTTCATATTTTTTATTCATCTCCTACAAATAATTATCCGCACTTAACCTGGACGTCTGCAAAGACATAAAAGTGTCAAAATCAATTTGAGCACAGACGGAAGCTTATAGGATAAAAATGTCCGTTCTTTTTCACCGTACAATACACGCTTTTTTTCCTTTTTTTTTTTTTTGTTCATACTGCACATTCCCTTGATGATATCCTGGCTATATGAAAATGATGATATCCAATTTCAACGCACCTTCTGCCCAAGTAGGGCCTGATATAAACACAGCCCCTGTGAATGGGGGGACAATGGGGACATCTCAAAGCAGCAAATCCAGTGGGAGGAGAAAGAGAGAGAGAGAGAGAGAGAAAAAGGAGAGATTAGAAAAGCCCAGACAGTGTTTCCAGTTGCTCAGATAAAGAAAAGAGTGGGAATACGGTAGGAAAATAGAAGAGGGGATGAGTCGTCTCAGAGGCCAGTGTGTGGCCAATCCTCTTTTATGAGCCTAGACTAACGCCCTGATGGGACACGGCGTAGATTTGAGCAGAGCCTATTGAGCATAAGCTGCTAAATTTGGCAATAAAGGGAATGTGATTTACTGTAAGCTCCACTGGGCCGAGAGCGAAGCAGCCGACGGCCGCGCACGTGCACGCGCACACGGACACACACACACACACACACACACACACACCTGAGAGCGTGAAAAACACACACGGCTGCAGACACACACAGAAACGTACACTAACAATAACTCACTCGCTCTGTTACTGTCTCTTGCTCTCTCGCTCATTCTCCCCGACACACACACACACACACACAATGTGCACGCCTGGCCGGCTTGCCTCCGAGCTGCACACACACACACACACACACTCGCGCAGCCACTCATGCGGCTCAGCGGCAGTGACTTTGACAAATAACCAGGAAGTCCTGGTGTTGGCTTAAAAACTCCAACTTGTTCAGTTGCAATTCTGCATTTGTCCTGCTTTAATGGCTGTGGAAGTGGCTTTGGAGGTAATCTGTCAGTGATTGATTAGACCCCGGCCAAATCCCCCTCGCCGAACGCATTGGTAGGCTGCAGGCCCGCCTGCTACTGCGAGAGGCAGAGAGAGACACACACCGAGAGAGGGAGAGACAGGCTGTAACAGAGTTCTTCTGTGCGTGTGTGTGTGTGTGTGTGTGTGTATCAACTCACTCACATGGCAAAGTTCAACCACACTGATAAGAATCCAATAACTAATTCATACTGGATCAATCCCAAAATTAAATGCTCGTCCAATTAACATGTTTGAGCTCTTGTGTCGAATTCACAATCACTAATATTAAAAAAAAAAAAAAAACTAAATACATGGACGCTTTTG
Source organism: Eupleurogrammus muticus (assembly GCA_036785175.1). Taxonomy (NCBI): domain Eukaryota; kingdom Metazoa; phylum Chordata; class Actinopteri; order Scombriformes; family Trichiuridae; genus Eupleurogrammus; species Eupleurogrammus muticus. Next base: position 1,451,801 of record JAYKQN010000024.1, read on the forward strand.
TTAAATAACATGAATAGATTTATGGGGTTTTGCGTTTATGAGAAAGTCTCATAAAATGTGTTCAAGTCGTGAAAAGTGTGTTTTTTTGAGAGTACGTAAAGCAGAGCAGCAGTACTATATCATGTTAATAATAAAAGTAAGTCATTATGGAGGATGAACAGTCCCTGTCATTGTCATATCCTCATATATTAGATCAGCGGGTTATTATTACTGACGCTTTAAAATCTAAGCAGCCGTTAATGTTGCAGCTGGTTGAGATCATTTTAACTACTTTATATAGTGGCGGGTAGATTTATTTAAAGCAATATATAATATGCCATTTAGCAGAGTAGAAGTACCTCAAAATTGTACTTCAGTGAAGTAGTAAGTGACTTTCCATCAGAAGCTGACTGGGTGTTAATTGCTGATGAGACTTCTCAGATTGAAGTTTACCAGGAGAACTTAAATCAGCAACATTTAAAGCAAACTTTGTCTGATTCCCATCGGAGCTCTGTCAGCACCTGCGGCGTTGCTGCTATCCGATCCAGAAGGGACATACAGGAGACACGTCTCTGCAGCCCGAAACTCATAACATTTTCCTTCTTACCAAAGGAAAAAGAAAAAAAAACGCTTTTTTATGAGCCACACAGGTTTAATCAATTCTTACATTTCACATGCTGCAGACGCATTAGTCTGATGATCCTCATGAGCTCATCGTGCGTTTTCCTGCACAGAAGCTGAATCGAATGAAGCTCGTGACGCTGATGAATCCCTTGTTTTTAAAAAATGGATCGTATGTGAAAACGATCACGCATTTAAACATGCGTGTGTAATGTTCACGCTTCAGGCTTTGCTGCAAACGGCGTGACGGCAATATTGCCGCCGTCTCTCTCTCTCCCTCTAATCAGAACTAATTTCCACAAACATCTCCCTCTCTTTTGTCATCTTTTCTTTTTATAACCACAGACATGTAGAAGCCCTGACCATGAAAATGTTCAGCATTAATCTTAATATCACTTAAGTGATAATTATTCCGCTCGCCACAAACCTGACTAACAAAATGGAATTCAATCAGAGCCGGCGCATAATGACAGTCATTATGAAAATAATGAATAAAAAGTAGTAATGACATCCCTATCTGCATTCAGACCTCTTTTCCTCACACATCTCCATGGTGATCTGATTTTTTTTTTTTTTTTTTCCCTCCCAACTCTGCATTCTGGCTGGCCAATGGTTGCTTTAATCGCATTGTTTATGATAAACCAAGCGTTGTGCGGTAGCTGGGTGCTTGGACTCATTTAATTAACCACTTGAGAGGTGTAGCCGAGCCTACAGTAGTCCGAGCGCCGTCTCCTGCAGCGGGGGAGCGCGGGGTTATTGTTCCTGACCGGTCCGTCTCTCAGCAGCTCTCTCTGTTGCCTCTTTGAAAGCAGACAAGTCTCCCCGTGAGCGGGCGTTCGCCTTTTTCCTACCACTAATGTGAATCAGCGCCTGACAATCAGGAACAATATAATTATGAGAAAAACATCTCGCCGGGGTTGTGCAGGAACAGATTACACATGCTGGGATTAAATGATAAATCACTGGCTGCTCCGCTCCATTACGGCTTCTGAGCCAAATGCAATAAATTGTGACAGTAGAGTGGAGTTAACATTATGTTCAGCAGATTTATACTTGCACGTTTCTGGATTAAAATAATTGAATGGGCTGGATAATGTGTGTGTGTGTGTGTGAAAGGCCCCATTTTAAATCTAATTGTTATTACTACAATCAATATTCCTCATGTGTTCACACCTGTGTTCATGCACAAACACACTTGTAGCTTCTTTTTTTATTTTCCCCTCCCCTCTTTTCTTTTCTTTTTTTTTTTTGCAGCTTCCGCACACTCGATGTGTGTGTGGCGGACCATGTCCTTGAGGTTTACTCTTTTGATTCAATAGCGCTCCACATGGATGGACTCAATCAGATACCTCAAACCCAGTGAAGGGTGATGTTCAATGGAGCCGAAGTTACACTACAGCGGCTCCTCGGAGGAAAGAGACGGGGGCCTGGTTCTCAGACAGTGTGTACATGTAAAGACGCTGCTTATCACGTCGGAAAAACCGCGGACAGTTTTTTTTTTTAAAGCATGCAAACAACGAGCGTTCCAGCACCGCTCAAGTGCTTAATTGTTGTCACCAGGCACGGAAACACGAGAGTTTTTCCACTCGGCTGCTTTTTCAACTGTCAAGCCAATTTTGGTGCAAAAGATTCACTCAGAGATCACAGCGTTTATATCCTAAAACTCCGGAATGGAGGGACGTCAGCGGCGGCAGACAAGGCCGAAATTCAGGATCCTCAGAAACACACTCGCCTGTCCCTGAACAATACCTGCGCAGGCTAAAGGACCTGAAAATGGCCAATAGGTTTCTGGCCCGAGAAGCCATTACTCCTTGAATACCTCGAGGATAATGAAACTGGGCCAGGGGAGAGCGGAGGTGGAAAACGGTGCTGTTGGAGTGCACCGAGCCGGCGCAAATTTCTGTTTGAACCCATAACACTGCGGCCATGTGACAAATGATAGCAAACACAGCCACTCACACAAGATTATTATAGTCAGCTGAGGTGAAACTCAAAAAGAAAAAAAGAAAAAGGAAAAGCAATGCTGGTGCATTTTTGCATCACATGATATGGAGTCATTATCACAGCCGAGGAAGACATAGACAAGACATATTTGCATTGCTGCAACAACCTGAAACCTGCCTATTCCTCACGGGAATCGCTCGGCATTTTGGGAAATTTCGCGACAAGATTGACATTTCTGTACTCCTTTACTTAAATAAAAGTAGAAATACTAAATAATTTTAATCATTAAATACACATGAGAGATAATCTGTAATTGTACTGCTTCTTTCACTTGAAGTGCACATTTTAAAAAGAAAAGAGCCATAATTAATTAAGATATAGATAATATAATTAATTTTATGTAGAAATATTTATTATAATAATGCTCAAGTACCCAAACACTGAACAGTAGTTGAGGAAATGTTCAGTGGCTTCCAAATGTCAAACTATCACTCTAACAGATTCATCATGTGAGTAATTGGCACGGGTCCACGCGCGCTGGGAGTCACGTGATTATTTTAAAGTTTTAAAGTCACACCCTGTAACAGCGGATTCATCATATCGATTTCCCCGGGATAGGGAAATGCATCTGGCCGCGCTTACGGCGTGAAGGACAACCCATGCCGTTTCTGCTGTGAGTCACGTCAATTTGTAGCAGCTCGCCGTCTGAGAAACGAACACGGGCTGGGAGCGGACTCCCTGATTGGTCATTTCCAAGCAGAGGAGTGCGTCTGCGTGTCCTGACCTCTGCCCGTTGTTTCTTCATGCTCGGGCTGTATAACAAGACCATCACACAGCACCGACGGGAGACAGGTCTCAGCTGCTCGCCGTCTTATCAGTATGAGCCGTGCGGAGTGAGACGCCCCAAGGAAGTATCAGTAAACAACGCTATAGGGTTCCGGTTGCTATACGCTCAGGCGCTCATTCAAAATTCAGCGCTTTGTATGTACACAGAGACGGAGCCAAGGCAGAAGGCAGGGGTTATGTTTTAACTGGCGAACCTTCAGTACTCCCCCCCCCTCCCCTGTAATCCTGACGGAAATGTTTGCAGATTTGACCTGAGAGCGCCAAACAGAAATATTAATTGCCGCACTTATACATGAAGAAATCTGAACGGCTGCCGACCGGTTATCTCTCTCTCTCTCTCTCTGTCTCTGTCTCTGTCTTCCTCCCAGGTCCTTTAATGGTGTGATCGCCCTTAACTCCACTGTAAATCTCTCCCCAACGGCTTATGGTTCAAATTAATGGCCCTGCCATAAGTGTTTGAATTTCATGAATTGTAATAATACTTACATCACAAGACACATGAAGTCATGTCTCCCCCTCTACAGTGGAGATATGATACATCTTAAAGGGATGCACAAAGTGGTCCCCTGGTAGGGTAGTGATGTATTCTAATAGACTGTGCCGGCCAACCCCCGGGTGCAGATATTCATGATTCATATTTGAAGGCTGCAGAACATTTAAATGGGACATTAAGTGGCAAAGGAGATTAAAACACTGTTGGCTTTGTGGGATGAAGCACTACAAATATCTTCAAGGCGAATTCTTCGCCGCCGTATTGACACTGCGGCCGTGATGCATATGTTGTCACTTTTGCAGGATGAGCCTATTTTCGGGAACATCTCTCCACGTGTGTGTTCAGCATTGCAGCGGATGTGTGACGACGTGTGTAGATTCTAGTTCTGATTGCAGCCAAATGCTGTAGGAACATAGATTAAAAAAAAACTGAAAGTAGAAAAGTTAAATGGTTAGTTTGATAACTTCGCATATTTCCCTGTTATGGATTTTAAACAGACAACACATGACTTAGAAGCTCCAGAATCGTTGTGTAGTGCCCACTTTACATCAAAATTTGTAGAGAAATATGATTATTTATGCAAGATGCATAAGATGCAAGTGTCAGGTGAGAAAAAAAGCAATTGGCTATAACTTTATCTCGCTATTATCATTATTATAAGTGCATGTTGTGTGTCCGAGACCGAGCGCTTGATGGCGTGAAACACAAATGTGTGTGTGTGTGTGTGTGTGTGTGTGTGTGTGTGCAGCAGGACAGACTTGATGATCCCCTGTCTCCTGGTGACTGTGTGGAGCCAGCCAGCCGTGGCGAGGCTGCCATAACTACCAGTTGAGCTCTGTCAGGGAGATGACCCACTCTCTATTCAACAAGACCTGCCACCATGACAGACGGACGGAGAGCGTGACAGACAGAGAGACGGGGGACGAGGGGACGAGGGGGGGGGGGGGGGGGGGGGGCAGAACCACAAAAGACACAGCATGTGAATATTTAAGCTCTCGGCAAAATCCCGAGAACTAACCGCCTTGCTCAAAACAGCAGAAAAAAGGAATAAGCCGTAGGTGTAATTGGACTGCAGCAGCACAGGTCAGGAGTCAATGGTCTTATTTGAGGGCTAACACCATTTAAGAGTAATTTGAGACTATGTGTTATTGTGGCTTTAACTAAGTTTCTAACCTGATCTGTACAGAGGTTCATTGTGCTTTTAAAAGAGACCTGCTGCCCCGCAAAAGGCCACCTAATGGTTTTTTCCAAACCCACAGTATTACTTTAATGTACTGCAGATCAAAGGATAAAACAACCACTTCTGCAGATAGAGGGAGGGAAAAAAATGAAGTGCAGAGAAAGATTTTAGATTTCCTTTATGAGGAGTCCATTTGCTTTTCTCGCCATTGTGAATGATCACAGCTCATTTACCCAAACTAAGGAATTACTATATATTCTTCAAGTGGTAAATTATGAATGTGCTTGGCCATGTTAATTTATAAAGAAGGCTTTTATATTTTCAATTCCGGAGAATTCATTTGAGGCAGAATATTACAAACACTTGAATAGTATTTATCCTTAACTTTCTCAGAGTAATGAGAAATCTAACAGGCAGTTAGAGTAAATATGAATGTTTTCTTCTTTAACTTTATACTGGTTTAATTCTTAGCACAAATGCTAATTAAGTTTCTCATTATAAACCAGGAACTCGGGTGTATGTGTTTGTGTGTATTCAGTCACTGGTGCAGGAGTTGGTTTTGTCATTGGTGTGTGTGTGTGTGTGTGTGTGTGTGTGCGCGGGCTGGGAAGTGTGTGAGTAGCGGGGTCAGGACCCGGGCTGGAGGCCTGTCCCCGGAGAGCTCGCCTCCAGCGTGGCCAACTAACACTACAAACAATTAAAAACCACTGCTGCCTCCCCCCCCGGGGGCGTTCGGCTTCATCCAGCTCGGGTCGGAGGAATCGCTGCTCTGCGCCGCACAAGATTCCAAACTAAAAAAGCAGCGGTATCTGGTCTATAACGATGCCGGGCAGCGCCGAAGATGGAGAGGCAGAATCGATACGGCTACAGCCTGTGGACCAATGTGGAGACAGGGGGCTATTATTAGGACGTCCTTTCTTTACCACCTGAGCCACTTACACACTTAGGACACACACACACACACACTTGCTCAGATACACAACGGTCAAATAAGCTCACATGTAAGAGCAAATGGTGCTTGTGGGGAAACAGGCGTGTTATTTATCCTCCAGAATCATCACCACAGACGAGCCTCTCGCGCTCGTGGACGCGTGTGATGCAGCACAGACACATGTGATCCTCGCATCCAGAGTCCGCTTGAATTAAAGCACCTGGATTTATTAGCGGGCTCGCCGCTGCGATAACCAGCCAACCAGTTATCTCCCTGGGCATATGCTGCGTCCCCGGCTCCAGAGCCGCGCTGTCAAAGCCATTGTGAATCCTAATGATCACAGTGCATCCCAAGCGCTCCACACACACACACACACACACACACACACCCCAGTCTTCGCTCCAGGGGTCCTGACAAAACAGGAGACGGCGGCGACTTGTCAGAAGACAGCGCTGCCGGGGCGCTCCACCTGCTCACCGATTCTTACGCCTGGAGGAGCCTGAAGGCACGGCCATCACACACCCTCCCTGTCCATGGCACACACACACACACACACACACACACACACAAATCGATAGACGCACACTGATGCCCACATACCTACAGACACACATATATATCCACGCTGCACCCTCCTTTCCCGCCTCCCCTCCCTCGCATCCTTTCCCTGGTGCCCCCTCGGATTCGACCCTATCCATAGCTTGTTGTTTGTCCTGCCCCCCCACCCCCCCCACCTCCTCCTCCTCCTCCTCCTCCACACCCACTCTGACTGCAGAATGCATGAAACACACACACACACACACACACACACCTGTCAGGTAACATCAGAGAAGGGGAGAGTTGAAGAGACGTGACAGAGTGCTGAAGGAATCGTGTGCCAGGAACACAGACCTCTCTCCGTTCACCTCTGCCGTGCTGCAGCCCCCCCCCCACCTCACCTTTGTTGAGGATCAGACCTGCTCGAAGAGAGAGAGAGAGAGAGCTGGAGAACCTCCAACAGCCGGAGCTGCGAAGACGCGCCGAGGATAGGGGGTAATGTATGAGAAGAAGTTCTGATAATCAATAGGCGCAAGAAACAAAAGGCGGAAAGAATGAAAAGAAAGCGCGCGGGGCAGGGAGGGCCAACGCACGCAGCCTGAAGGCCTCTTCACCATCCATCAAATTCAACAAGTTGGCCCGAAAGCTTGCGGCTGCCATATGTAGTGAACCATTTACACGGAGAAGTCCAACAAGTCAGCAGTAGCCCGCCAGATTTTACTGGAGACAAACTTCAGCCTCGTTGGATGGATGCACTTCACGTGACTGGGTCCTTATTTTTACACATATGGAAAAGGTGCCAAACATGGACGGGGTTATGTCATGATGATATGTTTCCAAACGCTTTTTTTTTTTTTTCCTTTTAGCAGTCAGTGGCTCCGAATCAAAAGAGCACGTAGGTTGAAAATCTCAAAAATAAATCTCCCAGTGTTAATTCTGTTACTTTTATTTGTAATTTTAGCTGACGAAAACTAGACCGAAGAGCAGATAATCAATAATTCAAGGCTTGTTTTCATCAGTCTAGTTTTGAGCATACATTGTGTGTCTTACTATTCCGGAGTACCCTGAACAGATGGTGAAATAAAAAAAGTGGGGAAAAGGAAATCCTGCTATTAGATCCCTTGCTTGTTTTTTCAATTCAGGCTCCTGTAAAATATATATAAATGTAGATAAAAACAGGTAATAAACACATAAGAATTATTGAACTGCATATCAATTAAAAGAGACTCATACCCTGTTCCATTTTTTAAAAAGCTATGAATAAATGAATGACTAATTCCTGCAAGAGCACATCACTTACAGATGATATCTAACAGCGTTGGTTCCCTCATGTTTAAACTTCACATGTGCACAGAGTTCATGGTAACATGGCGTACAGGCCTCCTAATAGTAGAAGGGTTTTTTTCTACATTTGCATTATTATTTTTGAATAAATCGCGGAAACTAATAGACTTATCATTGACCTGTGACAGACTGGCGATCGGAGGGCGTCGTCGTGCCTCCTACGCAAGGCGCGCTGGGGTAGACCTCGGCCTCCCAGGGCCCGGGAGAGGAGAGCGCTATGAAGGGAAAAAGGCACCGCACACTCATTCCGCCTGACCCGGATGCCACATGCACAAAATCCGTGGTCATCAGTACAAACAAACGTCGCTGGATATATGTATCCAAAAGAGTCTTGCGAGCACGGCTCAATGTATTCACGCTAGGAGAATGAATTAGTAATACGTCCGCGTGTGCCGGCCTTGGGAGAATATCTCCTCTTTATAATTAAGCCACGGGCGAACCTTAGTGCAAACCTCCGCGTCTCCTCCCCAGGTTTGAGGGAAAATGTTAAAAGCCGTCGCAACTAATTGGTTCCCCTGCCTCCTGTTCGTCATGGGAACGGCCCGGACGATCGACGGCGTCCGTCATCGGCCCCCCCCCGCCCCCGTAAGTGAAACGGCAGCTTCGGGTTGTCTCATGTCACGCCAAATAGACCGACTGTCAGTCCGGCATTAGTGAAGACTGATGTCACAAATAGGGATCCGTTTGTGTTCATGGCCCGATCCGCCCCCTGTTCTTTTGTTAGCCGGTTTAGACAACAGGCTATGAACTATAAAACACAGCAGTTCAGAGGCTCTTTGTTTATGCTCCCTGCAACTGTTTGATTAACTTCTCAGGGAAGAAAGTGCTTCTATTACGTCTAATTTCTCGACGTCATTTAGCATGTAGGAGCTGGAAGGAGCACTCCAGCATTTATATTAAAGAGAAGCCCTCCACACGGGTTTGAGAGGCTATTTGCAAGTTAGAGAATGTCCTCTTGAACAATAACTGCCCATTTTTAGTGTTGGTTATCCTCTGCATCCACAAGAGCCATTTTCACCAAAAGGGGAAGAATGATTTTGCTTCATCAGGAAAGAAGTGGGTCTTCTAAAACAAGTAATTTGGTTTCCGCGTCTTGTATCTGGAGAGACGGAGTGGGCTGATTCTCTGCTTCAAGTACCTCTCCACGCTCTCCAAACTTACATCACGCATTGTTTCGCCGGCTGGCATGTTTAGCGGGCCCTTGGCCCATTCGGGTGGCGGACTGAGTGTGTGTAGGTTAGTGGGTGGGCAGCAGGAGTGGGTTCTCAGCGAGGGGCAGTAGATGCTGGAATTCCTAATAGGAGGTAATTGAAAATGAGCACTCAGAAGCCGCTGGTTGGTGTTTTCCTCCTGCGAGCATGAAGGGTTGCTGCAATCATGTGCTAGACTGGCGATGGAAAAAAGCCTCATTACTGGACGCCGCCTCGACGCGTCCTTGTGTAAACAGCTCGTGCGTTGCCCTCCAAAAAGTTTGCACGGTTTTCCCTGCATAATCCGAGCAACACAATGGCTCAATGGTACAAAAAGCCACTGCACCAAGAACCTCAAACAAGAGTGAGTGACCTGGGTGAATGAAAATAATGCTGTGGTGAAAGTCTGGTTAGCTTCAGGGAAAGAGTTTGGCTCAAAGTGTCAAAAAGTATGTTGGACAGTGCTCTCCTGTCACTTTGGCATCTACCCATCCATCTAACCACTGCCTATCCAAAATGCAGCTAACACCTTATACAGAAAAGCATTGCTTGCTGCTTTAGCTTCACTGGATGCTTCATGTAGAACAAGGCCGTGTCCCATTTGTGTAGGTTGAAAAGCATATGCGGTGAGGTTTGGGACATATCGACTAGAGAGAGTTGGAGATGGTCAAACGGTCAGAAAATTGTGCTGAATGGCAAAAAAACAGTGCAATTTACCTCCATTGTGTTCTTTGAGGGTGTGCAGATTCCAAATCTGTTTAGAGGGTTAACCTTGGGAGTGGAAACAACTTGATTTAAAGGAGGGGAGGGGTGGGGGGGGGGGCAGTAATAGTCAAGAGAGGAGTTGGCTGAGAGATAGGGGTCACGTGATCCTGTCCCAGTTCTGATAATCCGCACATTTAAACGGTTCGACAGCGATGGAACTGAAATTCTATAGCTGTCCGCCTCACTCAATCAGCCACAATATCTTGCTCCGGCAAACAGAAGCTGTGGTGCTGCCGCTTAGCACCGGGATAATGATCAGATTAAAAGCTTTGACTGGTGCGACTTGGACTAATGCCAGGTGATAGGAGCAATTTGCTGCCCAATCAACGCCGAACCAAGGAGGGAGAATTGCACCATTGGCCGCCGACAACAGCAGGGAGGGGCAGCGAGGGGGTCTGGAAGCATCCCAACCCCAAAAAAGCAGCTGGTGATTCAAGAGTTCCTATTGTCAGATTCCATTACATCTTTCTTCCTCTCCTCCTCCATGTCTCTGTCCCTCTCTCCTCTTCTCCCCCTAATCAAGCCCTTTCCCTGTCTTCCTCACTTTCACTCAAAAAAAAAGGATGGTCAGCAGAAGGCCTTTTTTTTTTTTTTTTTTGCTGAAGAATATTTCTGTGTTCACACACACACATATTCACAGCGAGGAGGCCAGCGCGAACACAGAAAAGACACACACACACACACACAAAACAAGGTGAAGGAGAAAATAAAGAGAAGAAAGCAGGGGGTGAGAATGGTGGGAAAAAAAACAAACGGCGAGCAGACAGAGAGGAGATGAAGACGCGAGCGGTGCTAATCATCGATCGGATGATTAAGGCAGATGAGGAGGGCTTTTTCCCCCGGTGAAGGATCTGATTGTTGGTCTCCTCCCGCCTGGCGTCCAGGGAGCACGCCGGCGGCAGCGGCTCAGGATCAATACACTCAATCACGGCTGAGAGGGGCAGCGTCAGTCACGCTGTGCCAGACTATTAGAACCGAGTACGCAGACAGTGAATAACTCCATGCTTCCCTAGTCCCACCTCACACCGACGGGGGAGGCAATGAACTGCCTGGCTGGCTGGCTGGAATGTGTGTGCAGTGTATACGTCTGTGTGTGTGTGTGTGTGTGTGTCACACCTGCCTCTCCTGTGATTAAAGAAATAGCTTGACATTCCGGGATACGGGATAATTCACTTTGTTGAGCTTGGCTTAGTGCAGAGATCAGAAAGTGGTGGGAAGTGGTGAACCTGTTCAATAAGCTATCGGTTTTAGTAGCATCATCATCATCGAGGATGCAGAAGTGTAAGGGGAGTAAAGTTATGCAAATGTCTCAATTTGGCCCAAAAAACAACTGAGGCAATAACGCTACGAGGTTCATCACGTGTGATGTAGAATTTGGAACATTGGGAGATGGACGTTGATTTCTTGGTTGTTGGAAGTTGTGTTTTTTTGGGGGGGTTCAATTGAACCTAGTCCTTGTAAGACAAAAGGAAACATTCCAGCATTCCACCAGCTCCACTAACTTTGGAAAATAAAACCATTTTTTAGCAGATTATTTTTTTTTTCTCCACATCCTTCACCTTTTCACAATAGCCTAGTTCCTGCAGATTCTCAATTGATCAAAAAAAAACTGCAAAATAAGGTTTCCTGTTTTCAAAGGAAAGTAAAAGGAGATAGCGGCGTGAGCTTTGATGCTCTGAAGCTACATGCCGTACATGCAACCCGCGCGCGCTGCTTTGTCTTGCTTCTTTGAAAAGCCCCCCCCCCTATTGACTACCATTATCCTACAGTGTGTGTGTGTCTGTGTGTGTGTGTGTGGAGGGTGAAAGACTTGTTAGCGGCGTAAGAAAGGAGGAGACGGGAGGACAGCGCTTCTTCGACAGCTGTGTCCCTGACACACAATGGATGGCCCGGGTCCATCTGGATGCAGCAGCCCTGGACCAACATGATGTATACATCTTCACTAGCCAATGGCTGCCATCAATCCCCTCCGCACCATGGTGACCAAGAGGTGACAGCTCGCCATGGACAACGGCATCCATCTATCCATCTATGGACGTCACATTTACATTCATAACCTTACATTATAACCTTTTCACCTATTGTTTTAATACTAGTTTCTTAATTGTAAGATTTGGTTCAAACACAAATAATGTATTGTTTTAATATAAATAAAAGTATAAATTGTTTAAAATATAGTGCTATTTGGTATTTTTGTGGTGCTGGAAGGTGCTGAAAAACTACCACACACTGTCTATCAAATATGTTGCATCCAATAATATGCTTGGCAGGAGTTTACTTTTGGTGTTAAAACATCACATTTTGTTTCCACTTTCACTTCTTAACCAGACTTTTTGAACACGTATCACAATACTGGTGTTTTTTGTGAGAAAATAGGAAGAAAAAAAGGCAAAAGGTGCCCTAAGAAGTACTACACACCGTGTGCACACACCACACTGATAAAGCTGTGTGTGAAATGCAGAGCTCTATAATAAAGATCCTAAAAGTCTTGCTCATATGTTGTATGTAGGTGAGCATGTGGGTATTTTTTTTTACTTGATATTTCGAGTGCGGTTGCTTTGCATCCCACATATCTGTCTAGATCTGCATTCCCCATCTATTCACCAGGTGTTTTGAATTGAATATTATCCTTTTAGTGGATCCTGCTTTTGAGTCGGCTGTTTGCAGCATTCCTCTCTAATCTCCGCCTTTAAAAAAAAAAAAAAAAAAAAAACCAGAGGCAACCTTGTCAGCGGAGCAGCGGAGATGCAAAGAGGAATTGGAGGAACGGCCTTGCTACAGGACCATTCTGAATATGTTAACAGAGCCACTTCCCTTGAACTGTCACAACTTTAAAATCCGCCGTGTTAAGAGCTTCACGCGCAGGCAGCCGTGAATATCTGCTGTTTCCATAGACTTGGCCACAGAGGCTCTTAAAAAAGCACTTGTTGTAATACATGACCAATTTCCCGGCAGCGAGTGCAGGGGAGTATTAACATCTCCTCAGCCTGGTTCGGTTTAATGTGATGGAGATGTTATTAGAGCCATCACGGGCCCAAATGAATGGCCGGTGGAACGCGCCACAGCGGGAGAGAGAGGGGGGAACACATCGACCTTCGCCTCACCAAGGACAAGGACACTTGTGCTCGTAAAAAGGGGTGGTCCGATTGTTCACGCCAGCCCCAGCTGCTGAACTCAGCCTAACGTGTTCATATTACACCTGTTAGCCGGCTCCTATTCACTTATTATGAAATACTCTGATCCTCAAGTCTGCACATACCAACGATTCTTCTCTAATTTCACGTTTTAAGCTTAAACGCCATATTGTTTATTTCTATAAACCTCAAGGAGAAATCACTTAGTTGTGCTATCCAGGTTAATGGTATTGTAACTGATATATGGTGGCGAATATGTGAAATATCCCGGTTTACTTGTGCAATAAAAGGACTTTATTATTACTGCAATGCATTTGATCATCTGTGGTGTCCTGCATTGTTGTGGCAAGCAATTCTTCCCCCCGTGACAAGAGGTGCTCTGGTCTTTGAGCTGCTATCCTGCGTCCCTGCTCCTTTGAAGTATAATTATTTCACTTTAATTAGAAGCGAATCGTGCTTAGTAAACACAAAAACACGGTCCCTTCAGATTAATAAGACGGGGTAATGCGTTAGGCACGGGGAGTTGCTTTGAATGGGCTCTGGCTCCGCTCCAATTTGGGCATGATTCTCATTGTGCTGCAGCTCGCAGCCTCCACCGAGTGACCGGCGACTAGCGGCTGCAGAAGGGGGGGGTTGGGGTGGTGGGGGGCGATAAAGCCGAGGAAACGCAGCACAGGCCCAATTCCGCTATTGTTCCGACGCCAAACACGTTGTTTTTTTGTTGTCTTCTATTAATAATACATCAGCCAAAATCTGTAAGTCAGATATTAAGCACGAGGCACCTTGTTGGACGCCCAAACTGAGCATCACATCGTCGGCTAATAGACAGGAGGCTTTTCTGTCATGCAAAACGCTCGTGCAATTTGGCCAAAATTCTTCGAGACACGGCCTTGTGGTGCAACTCATCTGACTGATCCTAAACGCTGGATTATCACATATCAAACAATCTTTAGATTCCCGGAAAATCCAGCCACCTTTTCCCCAACACATTCAATTATACCATCAAACTGAAAAGATAAAATGCTCTAATATTTACTTGCCAGTTTCAGCAGCTATGCAGAGGGAGGGAGTGGAAAGGAAAAAGATGGGGGGGGGGTGGTGTCGCTCTCCCAGCAACTAATTACTTAAGCAGTTGTCAAAGGTTTGAAGCTCGCTCTTGAATTCCAATGAACACTGTCCATGGACAGCGGTGGTTTTGCATATATTATGAATATTTCAGCTTCTCCCAGTAACCTTGGTGTCGTTTGGCAGATAGGGGCTGGCAGAGAGCCATTTAAAAGCTTCTCTGTTGCAGAAGGGAGGAGACAGCGTATTAAGCTTTATCTATACTTGACATTTAGAAGCATTTGTAATTAATTCATATAGAAAATCAGCCCCCACCTTTCCCTAAATGACTGGCTAAAGCGAAAGGTAACGGCTATTGTTTCGGTGAAAGGATACCGGACACAAACTGAACCACATCAAAAATACCCACGCACATAAAAATCGAGTGTACGGGGGATGTCGCTTAGGCCGACGGAGATTCTCCCGGAGCGTACCAAGACGTCTGGGTTTACAGATCGCAGGTGAGAGCCCCGCGTACGCAGCCGCGGAACCTGAACGCAATCACGGCGAATAAAGATGCACATGTGAATGTTAAAAAAAAAAAAAAAGCTCAGCCAGATGGACACGTCTGCATGTCACAAGGCCTGGCAGGGAGCCAGAGACACAGGTGTGTGTGTGTGTGTGTGTGAGAAACATATCATCCATATAGACAAATAAAGAAGAAACACCTTCAATACCAAGGCCACCAAGTATAAATTGAAAGTTTTCTACCTCATTGTCACACATGAATATAACTGTATACATCTTTTTTCTGTGGTTCTCTATCCTTAAACACATGCGTCAGACCATCAGACAGCCTGAACATTTTGGCCTTGCATAGTATAACCAACCGCCTTGAAAAGATGATAGCTTCCTCCGAGTAAAAAGCCTGTTATTACTGATCCAGTAGCCTGGACGTTTTTTTCCTTCCTCTAAATATCAAGTGATAAGTTATTACTTTATTGCTTTTTCCCGCCTCTGCAGCAATAAATCAATGCAATCGCTGCTTAGCTTCCTTGTTAAGCAGAGAATTTAATTGGTTATAAATAGCTAGGTTTCTACTAATAAAGAACCTACATTCAACTCCGCTGCTTTAAAAGTAGGCTATGACCAAAGAGGGTCTAGAGAATGAAAGAGGTTAACTTCTCATTCTGCCAGCAGCGCTTTTTATATATTATAATATCTGGATTCAGTGGAGGAGGCTGTGTTCATTTCTGCTTCCCATTCATTGTCTATGGAGCACGCCGTGCAATGCATTCTGGTAGCCCTCCATGCGGTTTATTTTCCTTATTTAAAGGAAGCATGCAAACAGGACGGCATATTGGTCCGCTGTAATATCCACATGACGTCCAATCAGCTGAGCTAACTTCTTGAGTTGAGTTTCTATTCTTGCATTAGACCTATGGCATTAATTTGTTTTATTGGTTTGATGCAGACACTGGTTGGGTTTCTCGTCCACCACTTTTAGCCTTTTCACTCCCTCCTTCCCGTGCTTTCGGCTACCCAATGAAAGCCACACTCTCGGCCGTCCTTGACAGACAAGTCGGCTCTTCAGCAACTCGGCTACGCGCGGCGGCTCGGCCTCTTTTCCTGGAGGTGATGTCAATCCACCGAGATGACGACGCCGGTGTAAAGACGCCAATCTGAGGCCGTGCCTCATCTGAAGCCAAAACCCATACACACCATTGTGTCTGTTTTCTAAAAGAGTTAGAGCTGCGTGGGGGTAGTGTGTGTGTGTGTGTGCTTGTTTGTGTGTGTGTGAAGCGAGCGTGTCTGTCCAAGAGGTTGCCAACTGGGATTAGGGGAATGTGAATCAGTGAGGGACCACCGCGGTGGTATCCAGTGGTGTTGAGATGTGTGTGTGTGTGTGTGTGTGCACCCGCCCACCCCCACCTCTTCCACCTCCGTTTCTACCCCTGTGTTCTTATTCACAACCCCCCCCCACCACAATCCCTCAGCACCCCCATTCTTGTCCCTTGCTTCTGCCTCAAGCTTTAGCACTTCCTAGTTTAGTTCTGCCTGAGTGCAGAGCGGTTCTCTCCAGTTTAGTGAGTGGCAGGGAAGATGCGGACTGACAGTGTACTGATTCAGTGGGGTGAGTGTGTGTGTGTGTGTGTGTGTGTGTGAAGGGGAGCAACCTGCAAAGAGTGAGAGCGGTAAACAGCGGATCGGTAAATAAACGTCATGTAAAAGCGTGTAAAATCATCAACAGCTCAACAATATCTTGATTTCGCTTGATTGCTTTCCTTAAAAAAAAAATAATCAGCAACTGTTGCCACATGACCTGTGCCCGTCTCGCTGAAATAATAATAACCCATTCATACGAGAGAATAAGACGACAAAAAAAAAAAAGGACAAAACCATATCTTCCATCAGCTTCCATGCCGTATCTCAATCCGCTCCTTTCATAGGGAGGACTGTTGTTCGCACAGGGGGCTGCTTCAATGTGCAGCCTGGATGTGTAGAAAGCTATAGCTCTCCATGAGAAGGCCAGCTCCCGGTCTTCAGGGTGCCATCCTGTGGCAACATCAGAAGAAATGTCAAAGATTTTGAAGGCTTGGTTAAATACGACTGGATTTCTTTGCCTTAAACCTTCAATGACATTTTTGGCTGTCGGAAAGGTCAGCGCGCGGCTCCTGTGAAATGCTCTTTTGGGGTGAACTTCAATACAGGATAATAAATCCCTCTTTCTATTTCCCTTCCAATACGTATAGCGCCCGGCTGTGCCACAATAGCCCGTCAACAAGTAGGAAAACACAAATGGCTTGATGGACGCCTCCGTGCTTTCTGTCCTCGGCTATACAAACCTCTTAGTCCTGAAGCACTTGCACCACACAATTGAAATATTACCATAGCTGCCGTGTCATTGAGGAAAAATAAAACCAGTTTTAGAATGTGAATAGATTTTACCTTCAGAGTGATAAATATTTCTCATCTGTGAGGATAAGTGGTTTTTCTTTCTTCTTTTTTTACTTATCACAAGTTTTGGTGATGAAACAAGCTGCTCGAGCTGATGAATGCCCGTCTTTAAAAAATTAATTTGCGTTCACATTCCAGTTTTGCTTTGGAAAATATTAAAGAAAGAAAGAACATTTTAGCGCTGTCCAAAGAAGAGGGCGGAATCCACTCTTCTTTTACCCGTCTTTTAAATTGGATTTTTTTCTTAATTTGAATTGCATTCACTTAAATAAACGTGCAGCAGCTAATGCAATCAGGGCCTGGCTACTTCCTGCAAAACGTGCATTGCTGATCACACAGCCAGGTGTTAGTCTGCAGTCACTTTCCATTAGTCGCACTTGTCTTCACTGCATTACCCCTGAAAAGATAGATGCAGCGTATTACAGCGAAACGTGATGATAACTGTGTTTAAGGTGGTTTTATTTCGCGCGTGGCGGCCGCTGACATAAGTGATTACACACTGTCAGCGCCGGAACAGCAAACCACAGCCTCCTTATATAATATTTAGCAGCTCAACTGTCCGGCTGTAATTTTACCCTGGGCTTTACCAGAGGATGCTGCACTCCACCATCCACTGTGATGCACAATTACTCCTTCAATATGATGCCGCGCGAAGACGATTTGGAGAGATGAAGAATCTGATGAAAAGCATTGAACAGGAATTAAATCATGTTTTCCACACCATGGGTTCAGAAAATGGTGCCTGAGACACTGGAGAGCCCAGTGGCGGATTCCAATCTGCGGGCTGAAATTGGAAATGAACAGCGCTGCCGTCTCCATTCTGACAGCCTTGTGTCAATAAAAGTCAGTTTCCCTCCATCGCTTCCCATCGCTGACCACAAAGGGACTTTTGTCTGCCACGGCCCGAGCTCTCCACCGCTAATATTGTGCTAACGTGCAGAAAACGGCTATCGCGTTTTACGGCCAGTAAGATTTTAACGATTAATCTGAGCTCGCAGGTAGACGGTAAGCGACAGAAAGAGGGAAAACAATATCTTTAAAACCTCCACCTGTGCCCGTAAGTGCCATATTATACGGCGGTGAATTGGTCGTTTTCTGCATCCGGAGTGAACAGCACACGCCATCGCCCTGCGCAGAGGAGCTCATATAATGTGATTTATGGTTCTGGAGTGAATTATGGAAACACTGACCTTCCCTTTACATCCCATCAAACAGATAACTGGCCAGTAAGTTGCTGTTATGATAGGAGGAGGAGGGGGGGGGGGACGCCGCCATGCCTGTTTACCTGTTCTGATGCAAGCGGATGGCAAATGGGACTAGATCCGTGTCAGATACGGCGTTTTGATATACGAATAGGAAAGGCGGAAATTTGGCCGCGGCGTTTCCCCCCGACGCGCCGCGGCCCGGCCTCGCGTTTCAAATGCCATTAATCGCCGTATCTCACATTTTTCTTTCAGAACAGAATGTCATGACAATACCATATTTTATTATTATTATTATTTAAAAAGAAAGAGAAAGAGGAAAAAAAAAAAAGAGAGAAACCTTCATCTCCCCCACCTTTGTTTGCACTTTCCATTTGCATATCAAAGAAATCCCACGGGGACCTGCTTTGCATATTTACATCTGATTAGTAACTTTAAATGAACATGTCAAAAATGGTCGAGTTTTCTTCCTTGAATGTGCGAGGACTACCTAGCTTGTATAATTAGTGCCAGCACATGTAACGTAGCCAAAAAACAAAACAAGCTGATTTCAAACAACACAAGAGGCACCTTTTATATTGCCTTTCATTAGGCGTACTCAAATATTCCTGTCTCACCTTGGACCCCGACGCCTGCTAAATGATAACTCCCTTCCAATGATAAAGACAAAAATATGTGCTGTATGTTTGTGGGAATATTTCTTTGCAATGACATTAGGGTCTTGCAAATCCTATCAGTTGGCTTCTGATGGGGAATATTTTTAGATGTACGGCGGAAGAGTTTGAAAAGATGGCTGGGTTCAAGGTCACTTAGTTCTGTGACAAAAACAATCTGTCTGCTTACCGTCACGCAGTTCAAAGTCACGATAGGGTAAAGTGATTTTCTGTCTTCGTACCTGACAGCGGCGTATGTCTCG
This sequence comes from Eupleurogrammus muticus, assembly GCA_036785175.1. Taxonomy (NCBI): domain Eukaryota; kingdom Metazoa; phylum Chordata; class Actinopteri; order Scombriformes; family Trichiuridae; genus Eupleurogrammus; species Eupleurogrammus muticus. The sequence goes on from JAYKQN010000024.1 coordinate 1,470,885, forward strand.
ACGCTGACATGTTATTCCTCTAATTCCAGAGACCAGATGTGAGATCTAAAACCGAATTTAAACATTTTTTTATTTTATTTCGCCTGTGTTTTGTCACACGCGGGAAAGGGACGGGGAGGGACTCGCTCTTGTTTCCGCCGAGTGGAAACTTGACATGTTTGACGCCGCCTGTTTGTGTGTGTGTGTGTGTCGGGAAATAGGGGGGGAAAAGTTTCCCTGCTGAAACTTCTGGAAAAAGGATGAGCTGTGGTGCACACACAAGGAGCCTAAAAATGAACTAACTATGTGATGATTAATTGGGAGTCTATTTTGATTCAGTATTCCACGCTGCATATCGTCACGGGTCCTCGGTGGGATTGTGTCTGCATAGTGTGTGTGTGACGGTGAAGGGGGGGGTGTGGGGGGGGTGAGCAGTCTGGAAGGCTGTGCCGTTCGGAGCACGGCTCGCTACCCGCACAATCGGCATACCAATGAGTGGGGTTAAGAAGGCACGGCTCCTCGCGGAGACGCCGCTCCTTCAACAGACCCAATCCGCCGAGTCTCCGCGGACCCATTTCCAAAAGCTGCTCCTAATGTGGGCCCGTGTCAATCACCCCCACAGACAGCTCCCCCCAGCCCCGCTCTCCTGTCCATATGAAATAGTCATACATTAGGAACCAGGGGAGAGCACCTCGCTGTCTAGGAGTCCTCATGTATTCTAATGCTATTCAAAAGCTGTGGGTAGTTAAGTGGAAGACGGTAGCTGCACGCGCTTCTTCTTCTTCTTCTTCTTCTTTTTTTTTTTTGGGGGGGGGGGGGGGGGAGGCTTTTCAAAAGAGTCGGATTCATCCCGACACGCGAGAATACCGGCCCGCCTTTTGTCTGCGCCCGTTTGTGTTTACGAGGAGTCACACTGTGCGGGATTTAACAGAAGAGGCGTCGTTCTGTCAGCGAGTCGGACGGGGGGCTAGATATTGGATCTCGCCGTGACATGTTTATGTGACAACATCATTTGACAGCTCTGACACTCCATAGACGAAACACCTTCAAAAAGACGCAGCAGTATACCGCCGCAAAATAAAATATATATATAGGGATAGCTTTTTGCTGCCAGATGTACGCTAAGTTGATGGGCTAATTTTGTTTTTATTTTTTAAACATTGTCTGTGGCTATGTTTGACAGGTGTGCCGTCAAATCCATAAAACACACAAAAAAATGTGGTTTTTAATTTCCATCTTTTTTTTCCGCTTCGGAAAATGTAAAAAGTATAAGTGACAATATTCTATATTCGCACGAAAAGACGTCAAAATCAAACGGCGTGTTGGACGGCCTGTTAATTCTTTCCTGACTCCAACATCTCAGCTCTAATTCTGAGGAAATGAACCTTTAAAAAACGGGTCATGAACATAATCTACATCATTTCAGTGACTAGTATTTGAGTTGAGTCACCAAATGAACTACCAGAATATTTACAGAGAGACACAGAGCTGAAAGTTTTCTGTGGACAGCAGCTGAAACGGCGTTTTGCACGTAATGACTTTTTTTTTTATAGGTTTCAGACATCAGTGGAGCTCTGGGGGACAAAGCTCATTCTCTGAAATCAATCAATCTTCCATACACACACACACAGTGTGTGTTAGTGGATCCATTTATTGTTGGTTTTTCTGCCTTTTCAAGCGATAATAAGAAAAATATCTACTAATCCGTTAGGTCATAGTTGAAAATGCACGAGAAGTCAACGACAGGTTCATCCCCCTGATCCGGCGAGGACGCTCCTCTCGTCGAGCCTTAAGGAGCCTATAAGGAGTCGCGCTGCGGTGCCACGGAGGCCAGTTCCTCCATAACCGAGGATCCAATCTCCGCCGGGGTCAGAGTACACGGAGCTTCCGCGACCGGTCCAATAGCACCACGCTCGGCTGAGTGCAGCCCACGCTGGGCCGGAGGTATAGTGGCGAGTCCACGGGACGCGGGGAAGGATGAGGAAACCGCAGGGATCCGAGTGGATTTACTCTCTTTGGCCGGTGGTGGACTTATTGTACTGGCTCAAGACGCAGTGAGGGAGCATGGGAGAATAAAGAAACAGCAGCAATGCAATGATGTGACACAGCTATCTATCTATCTTGTTAATTTATTATAGTTGTTGGACATTTGGGAATCAGGAAGATCGCAATAGAAGAACTACACACTATCTGGCTGGGATGAGTTATTTTTGGGAACTTTTGGGACGATAATATTAAATTAGAACTGCTCACAAGGACTTTTTAAACACGTATATAGAAAAAGAAGGGTGAGGGTGAGGAGCTGGGTGGGAGTATCACCCCTCACCCCTTTAATGGCAACGCTGAACTTAACAGGGGTGCACACACACACACACACACCAGAATATCATGCTGACATCTAAGCAATGGGTGTTATATATATATATATATATCTCATTAAAACAATGGCTGCCCAACTAATTGTGATTTTCTTCTTAAAAGACTGACAAGGCCATTGCTAGAAATGCATCGTTCCCATTTTATTTTTCTGACCTGAAATGATGTTTTATTCCCACTGGCAACAGAAATAAAGGCTTACATTTGTTCACATGTATCTGCTTATAGTGAGAGAAACCTGCCTCTATAGAAGAGTGTTTTAGAATTTGTACAGGAATAAGAAAAACACACACACACACACTCACACACACACACAGGACGATGATAAAATGTTCCCCTTGAAGAAATTGCTTTGGAAAGGTGTTGCTTTATGATGCCAAACCCTGAAATACCCACACAGTGTCAGGAGGAACGGCGCTGCAGCTCAGCAGCGGCGGCGGTAATGAACAATTCACGTAGTTGTTTGTGTGCCCGCCGCTACTGCGCGTTATGATTTATTGAGGACTGTCTGACTTCGGCTGCCTCTCGTCTTCACCTTTATCGGCGCGTTCCGACTTACGTATTCATTCTCTATCCAGTGGGTTGCCTGTGAAGCCGTGGGAGGCTGCCGTTTGCGGTTTTTGTGCTTGTTTTTCGTGTTAGAATATCGTTCCTGTGCGTCACATTTGCAGCATCATGAACTTCCCTGCACAGAGTAAATCATTTTAATTGTAATGAAGTATTTAATGTTGAGACAATGCACCAGCCTGACAGTTAGGAGTTATAAAAGGAGGAAAAAGTTATGTTCGCTTTTCTTTGTTTTTCTGCAGAAAGGCTAGTTTGGCATTTTTTGAGGAGCGGCGGGGGGTCTCTTGAAATGTTTTCACTCCACGTTTATTTGATTTTCAGCCCACACAGAGCTAACAGTGCTAATAACTTGTTTCTGATGTGCAATTTGCTGGATAATGACAAAAAAAAAAAAACGATTATTCCATTAAGGCATTGCAGCTTCTCCTGTAAAAAAAAGCACATTTTTTTCAACTTTGTTCAGATAACCCGGTGTTTTTATTTATTTATTTATTATTATTTATTCAGTTTAAGAAGTAGCCAAATTTTCTGCAGCGTGTCAAGGGGAGTGTTTTAATAAGGCTGGGGAAGGCGCGCTTTTCGCTTTTTTTTTTTAAGCGACCCGCTGCCCCGCATCATTTTTCTACACTCCATGATGCTTCTTTTAAGAAAATAATTTTTTTCAGACATGCACATTTTAATTCAACAGCAAGACCTTGAATTCCACTGGATTCAGAACTACAGTCCAAGTCCGTTCTGGCTCCACCGTGTTGCTCACAGCTACTGTACAGCATGAAACCCAATGGAGGAATTACTGTGCCAAGCCTGACGGCATGTGTGCTTTTAAAATTAATGACAGAAGCACTCTGACTTTTAGTCCGTCTAAAATTTTCATTAAATTTCATTATTCAGCTGTCTCTGTGGTCCTGAATTAATAAACTCCAGGTATCATACCATGAATTCATATTACGTTTGAGACGGATGGAGCCGGCTTTTCTTTTTCTGCCTTTACCATGTCCCAAAAAGAAAACAATTAAAAGTCTGTTGGAAGCACCTTCCTCTATGCGAAAGCAGGAATTTGTCTTAAAAATAGATTGTGAGGACAAAGTGAAGCTGCTTCCACACACACACACACACACACCTGCAGGTGCTATGATACTGAAATCAATGGGTGTAATATCACTCAATTGGCAGCACATGATAAAAAAAAAATCCCTCGCTGGGTAAAAAAAGATGTAATTTCTGTAAACTCCCACAGCATAACATGAGGAAAAATTAAATAATAACGAGTTTTAATTTATGACAATGCAGCATGAGGCTCGGATGCTGTGCAGAAGCCAATAACCAGGCAATTAGGAGAAACCACTTGAATGTGAGATGAGATAAGCAGCAGCAGCAGCAGGAGATTATTTCCTCAACAAACTTTCTCCAGATAAAACACAACCATGTAACTGGCACGGCTCGGACACATCAATACAAATTTGACTTGAACGCGCACCAAAATGATTTCTGCAGGTGCACGTTGGCTTCGTTTTTTTTGCTTTTCTCCTTCAAAACGGAAGAACCCGAAACGGACAATTTGCATGAAAGCCCATAATCTTGTCTGCACGGTCTCTATTTACTGCATGGTTGTGAGCAGCAGATCCCCGCTGCGTGTAAGGGTCATGTTTGTTTACCCTAAGTTTGATGGCACTGAGGTTAAAGCTGCCTTTAGGCTCTATACAGAGCGGCGCTGGAAGGCTGAATGAACACCTGTTAATAGCGCTGCCCTGCTGCTTCTTCTTCCCCACAAACTCTTTAAAAACGGGATCTTGCGTTGCAACACGTCTCTCCAAACAAGCGCCGCTTTTCGCTCCGTCTCTCCCAGGCTCTGAACCCGTCCACCTCCGATTCATCACGGCGGAGAGACGGGCGTATCGCAGCGTAGCAACGCGCCGGGTAAGAGCGTTTGCAACGCGGGGGGAGGGGATAGGGAGGTGGGAGCTAGAGGTTGGGCTTGGCCGGTCCCAGGCCCGGTAAGAGGTAAACGCAGGAAGCGGTTGTCGACACAGATTCCAGGTGAGAACAGTCATTAGCTGCATTCAAAGACGGCCTTTTATGTTCATCCCCGTGGAAGTAAGCTGCTCCCGTGCTCCCGCTGGATTCCTCACACATCTCTCTCTCCTGTGCCTCCTTCCCTTTCTACTCTCCCTTGTGTTTTAATAAAGCAACAGAGATACCACACACACATAAGTGGAACACTGGTTTCGTTTGTACTTCAACATGAAGGAATATTACCATTCTGAACAAAAATTGTAAAGGTTTTTTTTCCTAATTCTCCTTAATATCCTTCATCCCGACAGCAATAAGACTTTATAACTCACTGTAGTCACTTTTCTTACACACACATCCTGCACCTTAAGTATGCATTAGCTATGTATGTGTACATGTGTGTATGTGCGTATATATGCAAATATGTAAATATGTGTGTATGTGCATGTATGTATGTATATATGCTTTGCTTATGCATACTTTTTTCTTGCTATTTATTACTATTTTTTTTCCATTCTTATGTCCATAATGCATACTGTGTATGCTGATCAACAAATTCTACGAATTTTGTACGTAGTGTTGTGTATTTTTATTTTTTATAGCTTTTATTTTCTTTTTCTTTACTCTGTACGCTGCAGTAACAAACAAATTTCCCCGTTGTGGGATCAATAAAGTCATATCTTATCTTATCTTCCTTTTTGGACAGGAATCATAAACTAACAACAGCTTTGACCTTCATTCTAAACATGTTCACTAAGTCGATGATCCTCAACCAGACTTTTTGTTCTTTTTTAATCACAGACAAGTTAGGGTTCCTTTCCTGTCTTCCATCTTCCCTGTGTAACGTTACCAACTTGTGTTTTTTTTGCTTTCCAATGTGAAGCGCAACGTAATTTCAGAATTGTGTTTTCCCCACTAGATGCTGCCATTTTCCCCCACTTATGTCATTAGTTTCAATGGCAGGTCGAGCCGAGGTGCGGGACTCCTTTTATTATGTATGGTGCTGCAGACGAGCTGAATTAATTATTTCAACCAAAATTGTCTCTCCCCGTTATTAGTGATTTCAGATTGTAGTGCATGTGTTTTTATTAAAAAAAAAAAAAAAAAAAAAGTGCGTGCATGCGAGCGAGAGCTGGAGTGACATTTCTATCTCTGTATGCTGCACAGCTATTTTCAGAGTCATATCGATTTTACTGTCTGCAAACACAAGTTTTTTGCATAAAAAAAAACATGCACGCTACAGTCTGACATCAATATCAACAAGGAGACACTTTTAGTTTAAATCATTTATTCAGCTCATCTGCGGTACCATGCATGATCAAAAAAATCCCAGAATTCAGCTAGACCTCCTATTGAAACTAATGGCCTGAGTGGGGGGAAATAAATTCTTAAAGTACATGGAAAGTAAAACACTGAACAAAAGAAAATAGAGTAAAAATATGTGGTTTTCATAGAGAAAATATACATGTATGTATAAGGGTTCTAAAATAGAGGATTTTTTAACACAGTGAATTAAAAGATTGACTTTAAATTGCATAAATTTATCAAAAAAACACTACTTTGCCACAGGTGATGCTATAGTAAATGCATGAACATAAGTGAAAGTGGTAGACAATCAAAACCCAAAATGCACATAAATGCGCATTAAGGTAACTAAGGATTAAAGAAATGCTGCAGCCGTCAAAATGAAAAAGAAAGAACAGATGCTTTTCAGAGCTGTCATGATCCAATTGTTCGATGTGTTATTTTCAATTTGAACAAAACATGAAAAGTGGACAGTGCGGATTATAAACGCCATAATCATCTTTTAATTCGCTAATTTCCCTTTCACTTTTTCTGCGCGAATGAGAGATATAAATATCCGAGCGGCCGCAAAGACAGCCGAGACAAATGCAACTAATTGTTACGTAACCTGGAATGGGGGGCATGAAAGTGTCTAAATAATGGCAGCTAATTTGCGTCGTATTGTGCTTTCCTGATGGGTTTAAATTGAATGAGTCAGGATCCGTCCTGGCGCGACGTGAAAGCCGGGGCACTCGGTTCACACCGGAGACATTCAAGGTCGAGCTCCTTCCAAATGAAGGGGTGACAGGGGAGTGAAGAGATTTAAAGTAAGGCAGCGAATCAATGGTCGGCCGGGATGCAGATTTGACACAGCGTGGATGTAACCTTGAATTATTGTTCATCTCTTTTTTTTTTTTTTGTTCTTTCTTTCTCCACTGAAAGCTTTTCTACTCGCTCCTCTCAAAAATATCTCTTTTTTTTTGTCACCCACATTAATGGCACAATCAGCCTGAAAAAATTGCAGTCACAAATTATTCATTGAAATCCTCCATTTGAGGACCCTAATGCCTCTAATTGGGCTTTTATGACTTACAAACTGTATCTTCCACTCCCTCTCTCTCTCCTTTTTTTTTTTTCTCCCCCTCTGGCGTTTGTTTTTCCTCCTTCCCGCCACGCTGCGGAGTGACATTGAGCCTCTCCCTGTCGGGGTGCTCTCTTGTCTCACTCCAGTGCACATTTTCGCTGTCCCCTCGCCGCCTCCTCCTCCCCCCGGACAATGAGCTTTTGACTGAATACATTATCCGAGCTGTTGTTCTGTTTGTTGTTGTTTTAGCATCCAAGAAGAGAAATGAATTATTAATGACGACGGAGCACAAAAAAAGGAAAATGGCAAAAATAAATAAATCTAACATATATATCTAAATATATATATATATTTGTAGAAATGCTGCAGAGCGCTCCAGCTCCAATTAAGACGCCTGCAGATAATATGTGAGTTTAGTTGGGTCAAGTTTGACATATTTATAAAAATATATATATATATATGCATGGATCAAACATGCCAAATAAACCACAAAAGTGTTCCAGCTGCTATTTTATTCCTATGCAAAAAAGCAAAGTAAAAGCCTCATCTGCATCCCTGTCAAACACGCTTATACACACACACCTGTATATCTCTATCTACCGCCATCAAAGTCAGTGTGTTCGTCTGCCTCGTGGTAACGGCTCTGATCTGAAGCAGGGATCACTGTGCCCCCTCTTGGCTGCAAACCAGCACTGCAGAGTCATTCGAAGCTCAGAAAACAAGCATCACAGCAAGTTTCCGAGTGAGATTACACGCACAACTGGTGCGATCATTACGAGTGAAGTCATAGACGTACCCTACGTGTCGGAGCGCCGGGGTGGTAAATCAGGAGGAGACAATACATTGCTGTGCATTAGAGTGCTCATTTGTTCCATTGTATAGAATCCGGGGGCAGAGGGCTTCTGTTCTGATCAAAGGGACGGCCGCTGGTGACAAATTAACTGCCGTGATTGTGTCAGTTTGTCACTGCACTAAATCAGAGACATCGACCATTCATCACGCAGAAAAGATGCGTTTTTTTTCTCCTCTCTCTCTCTCTCCCCCTTTTCTCTTCCTCACGCAACTCGGTGATAAGGGGGGGTGAATGAAGAAAAATGACGGCGAGATAGGGCTCGTCCACTATCTATCACCGAGCAACAAGGGCCGTTCGCGCATCAAACGCCCGCATCTGCGCCGGAAGCATCGCGAAAACAACGCCGGCTTCACTTGAAAATGTTCCACCGTGTCCTTTTAAAGTGTGAGAGAAACGCTGATTTAAGAGCAGGGGAGAATCAGGAGATGTGATTGATTTGAACAGTGCAGCTCTGTTTGTATTTATAGAGCCTCTTTAAGCCCTTTCTTTCCTTAACCGGGGAGGAAAAAAAAGCCTTCTGCCTGTTTGGAGTTTACAGGATCAAAGAAGAGGTAAATATCATTTCCATAACATTTGAACCAGTTAACCACCAGCACAATGCAGAGAAACACTACAGTATGCACCTGACAATGCCAATGAGGCAGGAACTCTGTGATTTGCCTCTCCGCCAAAGCGGAGGGAAGCGAGCACAAACATGGAGGGGGTGAAAGGTCAACCGTGCTCTCCCTGCATCACTTTCCAAGCAGCCCCTCAAGCGCTGGTGATGTTTTAGGCTACCGTGTCTCACTTTGGGGGAGGCCTGATGGATGCCGTTCCCAAGGTGAATGGAAAGAATAGCATTAAGCTGCACCACACTGCCTGGGGAGGACAACACTGCTTTGGGTGATTCATCTATTGATTATTTCTACCCAAGCATGGAGGTGCCATGTAAACACACATATATTAGTAGTCTACAATGCACATGCACCACCAGCACACATGCAGCGTATCCAGTGAAGCGAGCCCCGGGCCTACTCACTGTTTTATAATCAGATTCTGATTTGTACCAGCTCGTGGGCATCGTTCTCACCAGCAGGCAGATACATCTGATGGGTAACTAAATAGAGATGAATGGAGAGATGAAGGAATAAATAAATGATTAATGTGCATTACCGGTATGTGTGTGTGGGTCAGCTATTGTGTTATTGATTAGAGCTGAGGGTTGTGTGTGTGTGTGTGTGTGTGTGTGTGTGTGTGTGCGTGCAGCAGGCTACAATACAAGAGCCAAGTTATAATCCCATGCTCATACTGTGCTAAACAAAATGTGTGCTCTTTATTTCAGTGAAAGGTACAGATATTTCAATGATTTGTGTGAGATTCAATATTTGAGAAAACTTCAGAAGAATAAAGATTCTCATTATAAACTGACACATGTCCAAGTCTGATTATTGATTACACCAAGTTCAAAAGTAATCTGATCGGATTTCTGCCATCAGCCTGCATTTTATCACATAATCCAATTTTAGTTTTGAGCTGGATCAAACTTCCACAATGTTTGGTTCAACATGATTTATCCCGATCCCAGCATAACAGTGAGAATAATAAAGAACCTATTAAAAAAAAAAAAAAAGATGCACTTTGTTTAAAGTGATAAGGCAGAAAAAATATACCCAATAATCCTTTCGGTGAAGTGAAATAACATTTTGTTCTAATAAAATTATAATAATAACAAATACCTGGTTCTACTGCTCTAAGATGACATAATTATTAATTATGATGAATAAATTGATCATTTAATAATCTGACTTCAATGTTGATTTGCAGCTCAGCAGGATTAACAGCAGTTTTTTCCATCATATATATGTATTTATTACCTGCGAGTTGAATAAAAATACAAATAAAATAGTCTTACCTTTTGATTTCTTACCTTTTCTGGTAAAACTTCCTGAACAGTGGCGCTGATGACACCGTTAGCATTAGCATTAGCATTAGCACTAGCACGACTTCTACACGAGCTCCTCCCTCCATTTGCTCCTTTTTTTCCCCCTGAACAATTAGTAATTCGAGAAATATTTAGTAAACTCTCTTCCAGGCGCATTTTTCCCCCCTCAATTCACCAGTAGATTAGCTTAATTCATTCACAGTTCTGCTCGGTTAGTGCCGGCTCCTTAGTCTTCTTCGTTGTTTCAGCTGCAGTGTCTCACGTGGTCGTCACGTGTCGCGCCCTCTAGCGGCACTAGTCAAACAAATAATTAAATCTATATTAATCATAATATAGAGTTATATATATATATATATATATATATATATATATATATATATATATATATATATATATATATATAAGGTGACTAGCATAGCCTACTATTTGTATTATTAGCAATAACAAATAATTGAGAAAAGAGTAGAAAATAAACAAATCAATAAATTCCCTGACGCATGAGGCGGGCCCCGATTAAAAGGTTCAGGATCAAAATAGTCTGTGGTTCAGCATATCAATTATTAGAAAGCACAGGACAACTAAATAGATTAAGAATATGTGTAGCTCTGCATTAAATGTCTTTTAGTTGTGTTACTTGGATTTTAAATTGTTTTTTGCATGTATACATTCAAATATTTATGTATAACATTTTTATATTCCCTATGAGATATGCTTCTTTTAATATTATTTGTTAGTTGTGGTGAAGCCATACGTGTGCTGAGATGTTGCACGGCGTGATCCTGCATTCAGACCACGGCCTCCTCATTAATCGCTTTGAACCAGGATGTGCTTGCGCGTCTGAAGTGTCCTTATGGATTTAGAATTCGGGGTTTGCCTCGTCGTCGCCTCCTGAGAGACGGCGATAATCAAAACCCCCTTCATGTCTTGTTTTGTGCAAAAGGTTCAGCGGCGCTGATAGCGTCGCCGTGTCGCGCGCTGGATCATAAACGTACATGACAGGGTAGCATTTCACTCCGTGCTGGATTATAAATCCAGGTAGGTTTTGTCAGCGTAATCACGAGAATCACCGCTCAGGTTAAAATTCAACCTTTCACTGTATTAAAGGAAAAAAAAGAAGAGATAATGCCAGAGTTGTCAGTGGATATCATGGCTTTGGGCAGGAACAAAAAGAGCTTCTCTGCAGCATGTGTGTGTGTTTCTGTTTCCACTTTTTTTTTTTTATAAAACGTTAGACGTGACTCTCTCCCTTAGGGGCGGTAATGGCATTCTCCATGACAACGGCAGTGTGACACGGCTGTGCCCTTGAGGGCCGGGCGCCCCCTCTGGGGGGAGCGCCGCAGAAACACGACAGGGTCAACGGTCACCTCCCATCATCCACCAGCAACCCGTCCTCTCCCTCCCTCCTCAGGTGGAGCAAGGAATGTGAGAGAGAGAGGAGTCTTAAAGCGAGCCCACTCAGTCCAGGCCTGGCAAACAAGGAGCTTTAGCCACAGGCGGTTCTGGCTGGGTCTCTACCTCGCGTAGCTCCGTGCTGTTCCTCCAAGGCCAGGGCCCGATCGATACGTACAGTAGCGTGAATTCTTTTGGCACCCGAGCATAGCTGTGCAGCGCTAGCCCTGAGGTGCGGGTCCGTTAAAGACACAACAGCCGCGCGCTTGCGAGCAAAGTGGACTGGAGTTTATTCAGGAAAGGTGTTGGAAAACATTTGGCATGAAACGTGATTTCTGCTTCACTTTGTTGCGGGGAAACGGAATATTCTCATGTCCCCGTTAAATATTGCATGTCCTTTTTTTATGCAGAGAACATCCTTGAAATGGCTGTAGAGTTTTAGGAAACTTCATTAAAATCATACATTATATTTTAGATGACTTCATTCATGGCTTATTCAGTAGGAAACAACATTTGCTATTATTTCTGTTAAAATGATTCACTTTACTCTTTCACACACAAACAGGAAATTCATTCCTCACTAACAGATATTCATTTTAGAAGCAATGCACTTCTGCCACCTGGTGACTAAAAAGCAAACCAGCCTTAAACACAGGTCTTCCATTTTACTGGATTGTTGAAAAGCATAAAAAACATACAAAAACAGAGATAAACATAGAATAAGCAGATCATTGCCATTACATGGTTGTCTTTTGTCTTACAGAAACAAAAACAAAAAATGCTTTCACGTCAGCGTGGCGTCCGCCTTGGCACGTCTTCAGTCGACATTTAAAAAAGGAAGTAAAGAAAACAAAAAAAAAAAAACAGGAAGCCATCAGCTCAACAATTGGCGTCCTGTACATTTGGCCTTCACAACAGAAAATGTTTATGTTCGACCTGTGAACATCGAGTCAAACATGAAACAAGACTTTTTTTTTTTCTCCTCGATGGAGTCTTTTCAGGGAGGTTTGGAGCATGGCGTCCTCAGCGGCGAAAAATCTCCGAGGACGCCAGCCAGTCAGGCACCTGGGGTCGAGTAGAGATTAAAACAGGATTACAAATTCCCTCAGTGTGAAGACAAACATATCAGACTGAAGCTGCAATTGAAAGCATTTTAAATTATTAAAGTTACAGCTTTAATATTATATCGCTATGATAGAATTTCGTAAATAAAAAAAGCTGAAAGGAAAACTGGACTCTTCACAGTCATCATCAAAACAGTTGTAATAAATATGTTAATCATCTAGTGTGTAATGTACTTTGTGAGGTCACAGTCCCCGCGCGGCTGCCACTCACCGAACTGGTATGCAGACGTGGGTTTGGAGGGCAGCGCGGCGGCCAGCGAGCCCAGGCCTTTGCCGCGGCTCAGGAGGCGGGCCCTCCTCTGCACGGCCTGCGCTACGGCCTGCGCGAAGCGGGACGGCGCCGTGCTCGCCCTGTCCTGCGCCGGCGGCGTCGCGTTGGAGGGAGGGCTCGGGGACCTGGAGCGCGGCGGGGGCGGGGCCTCGGGATCTTCCTCGTAGAAGGTGGGCGGAGGAGGCGGCGGGAAAACGTCCTCTTCCTCCTCCTCGCCGTCGCTACCAGCCGTACGTCCGTGGCCGAGCGGCGGCGCCGCGGGGCTTGGAGGACATTCGCTTTCGCTCGAGGATTCCGAGCCGCTCCGCCCTGCGAGATGTCCCAGTTCCTTCTCCTCCGGTCGGTCGTCCTCCTCAGAAAGAGGCGAATCCTCGGCGTCTGACTCCGGCGGAGCTGGAGGAGACGGCGGCCTGTCGGGGGTCACAATCCCCGGAGAACGGCGTTCCGGTGCGGGCGAAGGCGTCTCCGTCTCGGCTTCCTCTGAGGAGCTCTGATCCCCATCGCTGCCGCCGCCGTCTTCCACCTCCACGCGGTACTGGTCTGGGACATCCAGGGCGAGCGGTTCGTCGCCCAACGTCCGTTTATTGGAGGGCACGACCTTGAAGGTGGTCATCCCCTTCCGCTGGGCGGGGTCCTCCCACTCGGCTTCCGTGGGCAGGTGGGATTTCAGGACGGATTCCGGCTCGGCGCGGTACGCCCCGTGATCCGGGCCGCGCCGCGTCACCGACACGAAGGAGCGGCTGTTGGGCATCCTGGGCAGCGAGGCCGAGCTCCTCAGGCGCCTGACCAGCGTCGCCCTGGAAACGGAGGACGTCAGGACCCTGGCGAGAGCGGAGCGGGCGTCCGACAGGTCTTTGCCGCGGAAGGTGGGGAGGAACGGGTCGGCCATCTCGTGGAGATGAGCCAGCGGCGGACGTGAGGGGAATGAGAAGGACAGAGGTTGTGATGGATGCGGCGACGGAGGCGAGGAGAGCGACAGGTTCACAGAGTCTGACTCATCGCTTTCTGGCCGCTCACACCCTGCAGAGACACAACGCACTGCATGGAATACTCCCTCTTTGCTTTAAATAGCACAAAACTTCACTGGCATGAAAAACGACAGATTATTAAAGTAAATTAAGGTTTTACAAATTTATTGTTATAGAGTAAAAGCATTAAAACACAATATGATGAAGCATGCGACATAAACCAAACATGTCATTTGAAAAACCAAATCATAGCAAGTGAGGTTTTAAATGAAAGTGCTCGTTAAAGAGAAATTCACACACAACTTCCTGGAAGTTTAAAAGCAGCCAATCAGAGGAGCAGCTCATTAATATTCATGAGGCAGACCTGTTCGTACTAGCACTGCCGACAGCAGCAAAACTATATCATATTCAGAAGACTTTTGTTATTTAAAACCACAAATATATCTCAAATTTAACCCAGAAAAATATATATTAGACCTTTAACAAATGCTATTGATGATCAGGCTTTTGTTTGATATAGAAAAGGCACAAAGTGTAATCCAATATAAGAAAAAAAACAAACACAAAAAAGGGGTACAAGGACAAAAAAATGAGAGAAATTTCACAGAACACAGACAGAAAAAAAAAAAAAACAGCAGACAACGTAAAAACAACACAAATTAAACAGCGTCCAAGCGCATCAACGAAAGCCACTAAGACGGGAGGAGGAGGAGGAGGAGGAGGAGGAGGAAGCCAGCGCAGGAGGAGGAAACGCATTCATTCACCCCGTTCAGGTAGCAGCCGTGAGCCTGTGGGCAGGAGGAAAAGATTTAGGGCCGCGAAGTGTTTCCAAATCAGAATAATCACAAAAAATCATGTCTCGCACTGCAGCGAAAACCCAATGATGGGGAAAAAAAGATGCGGTTTTGCACATTGTAAGTGTAGGAGGACCTAGATCAAGAGTCAGCGTGATCAACCCAGGCTGGGGGAGTCGTGTTTTCCGACGAGGACGGATACGAGCTGGGAGGAAATAAAAAAAAAAAAGTGCTGAAGGCAACAGTCTGCTAATTAGAACAAGAGGAGGAGGGGAAAAAAAGTGCGGTTCGCTAAAGCACCTCCCTGATAAAACTAAGCATCTAATAACAAAACCATCAGAAAACAGAGGAGCCAAGCAGGGGAACGCATATCAGACTGAAGCAGGGGATGAGCTAATGCTGTTGCTGGAGCCGGTACGCGCCGTGAACAAGGCCCGGGTCACTTTAATTGCCCTGAACATGGTTAAATTGCTCTGACTGATAAAAGCCGCATTTTGCGGTGGATTTAACTGGTAAATCTTCCGTTTGACGGCGTTCTCTTTGACATTTTAATCTTGATTTAACTTTAATCTCCGTTGACCCCCCTGAGCCGTGAGAAAAAAAAAAAAAAAAAAAAAAGGGGGGACTCACCCTCTCCTTTGGAAAAACCCATTTGATTCCTACTGAAATACTGTAAAGGTCAAGGTCAAGCGGGCTTAGTCCAACCAGCACATTTCATCTCTTCCGCGTTCCTCAACAAATCACCCACCCACCGCCAAGTCGTCACTGCAAAAAGTTACCTTCCACCTCCGTGTCGTCCTGCAGGTCCTGGTGGGCGTGTCCTCGGGGAGGGGGCGGCGCCCTCCTCTTGGTGCTCTTTAAGGCCGGTTCTGCAGATCTCTGCACACAGATGACGATATGAGTGGCAGGTTTTTATTAGTAGGTTTTTCCCCTTCCACGGCGTCACCACCAACCCACCTGTGCTCCCGTCTGACGGCAGCCGCCGAGGGCGAGCGGCGCCGACGTGAGCGGCGGCGGGGGCGGCGGCGCCCGCCTCTTCTTGGGCTTATCTGCTGGCAGCGTGTTGGAGGAGGAGGAGGAGGAGGAGAGCACTTTGACGCCCACAGACGCCGCTCCGCCGAGGACAGGAGAAGTCGGCGCGCTCAGTCCCGCGTCCTTTAGGAGGAAAAGAACATTCTGGTTAAAATGAAACGAAGACGTCAAACAGGAAAAAAAAAAAAAACAACCCACCGCTTCAGGTTTTTTCTTCCTCCTCCGGAACAAGCTGAGGAACCCGGTGTTCTCCTTCTGTTTCTTCTCCTTCTTTGGCAGATCTGCACATTATTCAAAAGCGTGATCAGTGAAGGATACACAGCGGTGGGGGGGGGGGGGGGGATGCAGAGATGGCGTTTGCTCGTGGTTCTACCTTGAGGCGGTGGCGGCGGCGGTGGCGTGGGGGAGACGACCTCTGCCGGCACAGCAGCTGCTTCAGAAGAAAATAAAACGATCAAATGATGGTGTGAATGATCAGATTACATCACCATGAGCGGGTAGTCAAAGCTTGTCAAAGCATTTTGTGGAAATATGGCGTACATAGACGAGATAATGTGAAATAAATCTGCCTACCAACATACTGGAAGCACCTCAGGCTTCAATACAAATATTGTTAAGTGTGAAATTCTATCCAAGCTCACTTTAGGGTGACATATCAGGGACACTGTGAATTTCCAAAGAAATCTATAGCTAGTCAAACTCAACTTTGCAAATGAATGAATTTTTTATTTCCACATTTTACATGGTTGAAAAGAATCGGCCTTCAGTGCAACGTGCAAAAACACTGAGGTGAAAGGTGCAGCTTGTTTTATCCTATAACACGTGATGTGTTTCTGATCCTCTGATCATTCATATATAAGAATAAAGAATGTCGTATCATCAGTGGTGGGAGGTTTACAACGTGCAACTGCATCCAATCTGGTCCTTGCGGGTGTTTCTCTTTAACACTAATCCGTGCAGCGTGCACACACCTGTCTCAGGTGTCCTGGGCGTGTCCACGGCGTCCCTGGCGAACAGCTCCCTCAGGCCCAGCTCGTTCAGGGTCCTGCTCAGGTCCAGCGGCTCCTCGGCCCGGGCGTCCCGCAGCAGGACGGCCGTCGCCGCCTGCAGCTCGCACTTGTCGCATATCACCGGCAGCAGCATCTCCAGCGGCACCCGGGGGCTCACCCGCACCACGGCCTTGTGGGATTTATTGTAGTTGATCAACAGGCGCACGGTGGCCTGCGGGGGGAAATGGCGATTAGATGAGGTTTATTCAGACAGGGTTTGTTAAGGGTCTAACCTCGGGTATGTACGGCCGCTTGGTCTTCTCCTCCACTCCTTTGGGCTTCAGCACGATCGTGTCCGCCTCCAGCGAGCCGACGGGGGAGTTGGGCTTGAAGCCGATGTTGTTCTTGTTGGCCGACAGCACCTCCACGGAGTAGTCGGAGGGGTTCAGGCGGTGGCTCGCACAAAGGGTCACCAGCAGGTCCATCACCGGCGTGCTGGGAAGCCGAACACACGGGGGGAAGAAATCCGTCAACACAAGACGCCACCAATAACCAATAATCGATAACTCCCTACCTTCCGTGCACCGTGGCGTTACTCTCCCGCCCCCCAGGCAGAACCACAGACAGGGAGTGATCCCTCTCCAGCGGATTCAACTGGACGTCCATCTCAGGAAACTCAGGGAAGGGGGGCCTCCGGATACGGTGCGTTAGACGTCAGGTAAACCTCCTGAGAGACGAACATCTTATCAATTAATCTGCCTTTTTTTGTTTTTTTCAGACCAACACACACATTGATGTTGTTTCATCCAGTAAAAGAAACATCAAATTAATTATAGAAAGTTCAGATTCACACACTAACACTGAGTTTTCTAGAGCCACAAATGTCCAAAAAGTTCCCTATATGATCTACAAGTCATAGTTTTATGACACAATGTAAAGTTACCGTAATCTCCTGTTCCTGCGTTAAACACGCAACTCAGAAATGCAACACTTTAAATGATTAGCGTCGCAGAGGTCCGCGGTGTTTGGTGACGCCCTGGCGTGTGTGTTTGCAGCTTCACACACACTCACACACACACACACTCACTCACACACACACACAGCTGCGCCGTCGCCGCTCATCAACGCGCGCGTGCGGCGCCGCTTCCTGCGCCCGGACGCTGACGCACGCGCACAACGAGACGTGAGTGACGTTTAAGTTGAACTACATTTACATACAAGCGACGTTTCATGAGTAAGTTTTAACTTTTTTTTTTAAATCGGAACTGCTTTGAAAATGGTCAAATTACAAAAAATAAAAATATATATTTCACATAAAAAGTCGCCTAAAAAATATTTTTCTTTTTCTAAAGAGGCATAAGAATTAGGAGGGGCTGTTTAAGTTTAATTCTTTGACACATTTATATTTGTTTTAAATTGTATTGTGCTAATAATAATTGATTGAATAATTGATTTGAATGTTTTTTTATTATATTACATTGGTTTGTATGAGCTCATTATAAGTTGCTATATATATATATATATACAGTACTCACATGTGGTTCCCACCCACTGATCAGGATATATAAAGTAGATTAACACTCCAGTCAGACAATAAAAAGTTGCGTTTATCCACAAACCAGTTTATCTATATCACACACACACACACACACATAGAACAGAAGATGCGTTCAGCCCCTGTGTGTCTTCAGCCATGTTGTCATGCAGTAATACTCAGCACCAGGTCAGCTTACAGCCTCTTGCGAGACAGGGATTAGTGACATAAAATGCTGCCTCTCACCACCAGCCACACGTTTAGAAATGAGTTAGATTAGAAGTGCACGTATAAACTATTTATTTTTTACACGTACCTGCATCTGCAGATTCTTCCCATTCTTCCGTCGCTTTCTCGTCTGTTTTATCAAGTTGTCGCAGGACGTAGAGAAGGACACAGGCAGGGAGGTTTTCTTTTTTTCTCCCTCCTCCTCTTGTAATCCCTGTTTAGCAAACGGCCTTCCACTACTCCTACAGGCCCTGCCCTGTCATGTGACGTCACTTTGCATGTGTGTGTGTGTGTGTGTGTGTGTGTGTGTGTGTGTGTGCTGGTCACTTGTCTGAAAGCTGACCTAACCACAAAAGAGTTCAATTTAAATAGGATAGACAATAATTGAATAAAATACTAATTCTCCTCAATATTTTCACCTTTATTCAGTGTGTTAATAACTTTCCATTTGCTGGAATTATTAAAAAGATGATCTGTTCGTCCCTGCGAGCTCGGCCTCCATTTGTAGGCGCACTTCTATTTTCGTCAGCCGGCCTCAGCTGCACTTTGTGTTTAGTGCTAATTACCGCGGCCGATGTGAGCGCGCTCCCCCGCCGCGCAACAAACCGCGACCTCGTCCGAGGAGGACTTGACCTCGCCGCCATGGGTCTGCAAGGCTGGGACATTTAACAGCCAACTGGTGAAAACCTCAGGGAAGGTGCACTACATCCCTCTATGGGATGAGAAAAACGTCTTTTACAGTGAGCGTGCAGTGCAGCTGCAGCGGTATCACCTGATTCGTCTGCCTACAGTAGGTGAGCAGCACCAGGGCGGCTGAGTGGGAGTTTTAATCAAATTAAGCACAGGAACACATGTCCACGCTGGCTGTAATCTTGTAATCTCATTGTGAAGTCTGTCGCTGGAGACTCCAGCAGATCACCGTGCCTTTTGGCCAGTTGGTGGATGCAGGCCTGGCTCGGGCCTGGCGGACCAGCGACATGTGATGGAGCGGGTGGCGTGACACTGACAAGCTTTATTTTTCCTGTCCAGGGGAAACCAGAACGGCAACAATGAGTTCACTTCCCCCTCCTCCCGCCTCTCCGTTATCCTCCTCTCCACTTCCAACGATAACATTGGCGTGTAGACTCGTGTAAACTGGACTCCTGAATAGATTCGTCTAAACTCAGGAAGTGTTTTTTTTTTTTTTTCTGACCACAGGCATCTGAGCGGAGGGGCTTCCTACCAACCTGATGCTGACGTCCCAAATTCACCACTTGGCTTCTAATTAAAACAGGCGACAAAGTCACAGGGAGCTGCCAAGTGGGGCGACTTTTCTCACACACGCCGACTATATCTACGCCTTATTAGCTGTATATTTATTTTAATTTCCGTTAACAGGAAAACTTTAAAAATATCCATAGGGAGTGAGGCCTTTGCATAAAAGTGAATGCACGGCAATAGCAGCTAACAGTGATGATGCTGCGTTTACATACTGTATATAGTTTAATCTAATAGGTAATACACTGATGCTAAATAAATAAAGGTCACGATTAGTCAGAAATAAAATTGCACTTTTTAACCTTTATGCTCCACAGTCACAATGTCAGCACTGACTATGATATAAAGGGTAAAAAGTAAAAGAATGACACCATTAACAAAGTCTGTTTGGAACAAAAGTAGGTGTCTGATGAGGGTTTTTCCTGAACATTTGAATAAATCAAACTGCAACTGCAGAATTGAAAGTACAAAAATAGGATTATGTGTAAATGAATGAAATGTGGAGGGATGGAAAGTACACAGGTAAGCATTCATGTGAAGTCACGAAGCATAAGCTAAACAGGAAGGAGTCTGTAAAATAAAGAAAAGAAATAATTCTCTTTAAACTGCTTCTAAATGTGTGTCTAAATGTGTAAAGTTGTGGGCTGTGTTCACACGGTGAAGTGAAAGTATGTGCACACATGTCATAGTTCCACACTACGCTGAGCTCAGGGCGTGACTCAGTCTGCAGCTGAATGTGGATTTCAACTTCCTCTTTTACCTGCACCGTCAAGCGTATATATAATGCTTTTTCATTGGTGAAATTACATTATATTTGCTTGAATATATTTATTGGCTTTTAAATTGTTGTCACATGCAATAAGAAGAAAAAAGGTCTTTATTATAATATGATAATATCATAATATACTATATGAAATTTATAATAAGAATATCAGTTTATAGGACAGCAGTATGATTAAAAGTCAAAATTAAGAGATTAAAAACTTATAATTACAAAAGAAAAGCTTGAAATGAGCAAAATGACAATGGAATTTAGATAAATCTAAATAACTTATTATTAGAGAAATTGTTCCAAATACAGTAAATTTTCATTTCTATTACTATTATTATTTATTTCTTAGTTATTTATTTTTTTATTTATTCATTTTTACTTTTTTTTTTACTCTACAACTAAGAACAGGAGAAAAGTTTCTTTCACTCTGCGACAGGGGCGTGTTTGGCTGTAATGTCAGCAGATGGCCACGAGGGGGCAGTAATTCACAAGAAAAGACCCAGATCCGTGTCTGCGCCCCGGAGGAGGAGGAGGAGGAGGAGGAGGAAGAGGAGGTCTCCACCTGGGCACACCTCCACCTCCTCTTAACCAACATCATCACGAAACAATGCATTTCCCAATTTCGAAAAAACAGATTTATTTGCACCAGCATGCAATAAACTAAATTACAGTATAAGTTATAGAATGTAAAACTTCTATATCCCTTTATAAGACTATTTTTGGATGGAAGTTGAAAAAAAAAATTGCAATCATATTCTATATTGCACGTTATCTAATTAAAACACGTGAATAAATTGGTTTATATGAAAATAAGCAATTAATGAAATAATAATTTAATGGTTTATTATAGGATGATTCATATATTATAACAACTGTTGCCCAATAGAATCGTTTAGGATTATTTCAAATGAGCTTTTATCTGATTGAGTCTGCTTCATAGTTGATAAAAGTATTCCTTGCAGGTGTTTTTTTTTTTTTTGTGGCCCTGTCTGACAGCCGTCTCCATCCCCCTGAGACTTCCATACGTTCTAGAAGATCCAGGCCATCTTGCGACAGCTTTAAGGACATCGTTCCCAGCCGGTGATGCCCAACCAACCGGAAGCGCGCATTGATTTCTCCACGGCGAGCAAGGGCGGCTGAGGGGAGAAAAGAGAGAGAGAGAGAAAGAGAAGGAGGGGAAAAAAAGAACCAAATGAGCGCTTATTAAATGATAATCCATCAACGCGCGGACGGGATTTGTTAGGGAAAAGGAAGCGAGCGCCCGTTTTTTAGAACCGACCCACTACCCGGGAGACGCGGATTATTCCGTCGGATATGGGATCTACCTCCGGGGTCCCCACCTGCTGGGCACCGTGATGGTGGTGAGTATCCACGTCCACCGGTGTGACACCCACCCTCACGCGTTCATCACGGTGTTTACCGACACGACACAGCACACGCGATGAATCCTCCTTTTCTGTATTATAAATAATTAGTATTTTGTCTTAAACCCTGGTGACATTTTGCTAGCAGGTATACCTCCGCTAATTGCGCCTGTGATAGGCCTATACATCCACAGGCTAATACACAATTACACAATTAATTAATAATTACGCTATAATGCTATAATAAATTGCATTAGTGTCGAGTTATAAACTGTGTTTAATCATTTTTATTCTCCATATTGTGACAAACCAAATGTGTGTGCGTGTGTGTGTGTGTGTTGTTAGGAGGGTTCGTGTTGTTTTTTTTGTTTGTTTTTGGCGTGAACACGTTTCCTATTAAAGGAAAAAAAAAATATAATCATAAATAAGATGCACAAAGGTTTGCGTCCATTTCTGAGGGAACCAGTTGCTCACACACACACACACACACACACACACATATCTGGTGAGGACACGCCCAGACTCATTCAGAAGCTGTTTATGGAGGACTTCACCCGAACCTACACACACACACACACACACACACACACACACACTCCTCTTATCACACAACCGGGTGGTGACGCGGTTCTCCAGAAAAGCGGCCGATGGCCACAGGTGGGTCCCCGGACCCTCGTTTGGTCCGCGTGTTGGTGGATGGCGGCTCGTTACGCGCGGGGGGGGGGGTTGGTTTGCGCGTAAAGTGTCACGGAGATCACGCGCAGACGCCGTCAAACATGGCCGCTCCAAAACCTGCATAATTAAGGTATAAAAAAGGGAAACACACACACACACACACACACACACACACACACACACACACACACAAAGTGCATCCAGGTGATGAACCCGTCGTGTTGGTTTTGTGTGAGCACCATGGACAGCGACACTTACTACGTGTGTTGTCTGATAAATCACAGGCTCACATTTGCCTGTTTCTCCCCCTATAATAAGACAAAAGGCATAAGCAGTGAATTATTGTCCATCCCCTATGTGAAACACATTTAAAGTTGATATGATATTTTTTGTGTAGTTTTACATCTCCTCTTTTAGCTCCTCTCTAAAGCTCTTGTGTCTGTGTCATTAATATAAACGAGCCTCTCCCCTGATTGGCTGATTTGGTGAATGGGCCTTTTAAAGGGGGATAAATCACGATGGAGATCAAACCTGTGACCTTTGTTGGGGGGGGCCTTAAAGGGCAGGTTCATACTGTTATTAGTTCAAGAGTTTATACCTTAAAAAAAGACTTTTTTCTCGATAAATGTAGTTTTATATTGGAATTAAGTTGTTTCACTTCACATTATAATTATGTTTGGTGACTCATCCACTTAAAAAAAAAAATATAGGCGATCTGAGCGTTTGTGATTTTCAGGAAGCCGTGGACAGGTGGTCCAATCCAAACTGAAGGGCTTCACATTGTCATTGTTCAGTGACAGATAGGAGCTGCGAGCACTCTTAACTTCTCTGCCATAGAAAACAACCGAAAAACACTTTAATGCGCTCGTGGACGCGCGAGCGACGCACACAAGCAAAAAAAGGCCGTCAGCATCACCTGAAAGGCTACGGAGGGAGCCGCTTACGTGGAGATGTTGCATGCATCACATGTCCCGTCTGTCATTCATGTTGCACGCCCCCCCCCTCGCCCACCGCCACCTCCACTATCCCCGGAGCTCAATGCCAGACAAGCTGTCAGGTCACACATCACCACATCAGGTCCCGGGGCAGCGGTCGGGACACGAGCAGATGTGTTTCATGACACCCCCCCCCCCATGGGAGGGAGAGGCTTCATCAATCCTCGCTTTCCTGGATTCCTTGAAAAACGCGGCTCGTCTTTCCTGTTTTTCCCACTAAATGAATTGAGCCTCATTATAAATTATGGAATCAAGTGTTGCAACTTCCTGTTTTCTGAGCTTTTTGTGTTTATCATTTTCGTTTTAAGGCATTAAGCAATATAATTTATCTAAGGATAAGGTTTTTTGGCCATTTTTGGTTATGAACCAGTCAATATACAGTATATATAAGAACATCAAGTTACATTTTCTTTTAAGAATCAAGGGTGCTCTCATCAATTTATATTGCTTAGAATAATATTGTTGTATATATAGAAACTATTTATCCTGCAGGAGGAGGCTGCAGTTAAGAATCTGCATCATGTTGCTTGTTTTTTTATATTTAATAGGTTATTTAAATTAATTGCCCCCACTTTCACTACCAGGCGGATCTCACAAAGCGGAGGATCTGTGAGTACGGGTTTTGGCAGCAGCATGACACTTAGGGTCACGAATTAGTAAACCTCACTATGAGTGCTCCGCAGCGTTGCTCCGCTCTGGGAATGAGGTGGTGTGACACACTTTGAGGGTCGGACGTCAGCACGGCTTAACGTGTCCGCCAGATCGGTCTGCGGCGGCCCCAGACAGTCCCCCGCCGCTCCGTTCCCTTTTGGGAAAAAAAAAAAAAAAAAAGGCGCCGTGATTCTGCCGGAGGGCCGGTCCCTGTTTTCTGGGCCGGGACGGCGTCCCGCGAGAAAAAAAGCGAAAGGGCCCACCTGAGAGGGACCGCCGAGACCCGGCGGCGCCCGAACCCCCCGCTGACGGCCGCTCAGGTCGGGCTCCATGGGAAAAAGCCTTGTTTGTGCGCCTCTAACTATTCCCCGCAGGAGCACCGCGGCCTTCTGGGTAGGACGGGTGGGGATCTTTTGTCGGAGCTGATTAGTGTAGGAGTGAAAAAAAAAAATCGATAATTACTGGCGACTGAATGTGTATTCTGCTGAAAGCTGTTGTGGGAGCAGTTCATTCACGTTTTTTTGTTTTTTTTTCTGATTGGAGGCCATCTCCCAATTAATTATGCGATAAAAGGATAATTTATTTAACAGCTTTACTGCCTGCAACTCTCCAGAAACCACTTTACCAGCATTAAATGGATTACGTAGAGCATTAAATGGGGGGAAAGTAAAGGGGGAAGATTATATTTTCTTCATCAGAGTTCTCATGTTGGTTAGATCAAGACAAAATTAGCTTTTTAGTTTTTATTCTTTTAATTATGGCACACTATTCGTCACAGTCAGTGACACTGACCATGCACAGTTTGCAATCATTGTAATGTTTGGAATTCTGGGTGTGCACAGGAAGTAAAAAAAACAACAAAAAAACACATGGATGTTCTACACAAAGTTAGAAATTTCATGACAGGACCTGGCCACTATTTTATATTTTTACATTTCCTGCAGTCAGAGGCGCTTAAATTCAGTTTTAGTTTCTTAATGTTCTACGACAAAGACGAATCACTGAATGACTCTTCAGTTTGAAACGGCACCTATTTGTAATATAATAGTATTTAATAAATAAAAATAACCTTTCTCTACACACACACCCTGCACCTTAAGTATGCATTAGCTATGTATGTGTACATGTGTGTATGTGTGTATATATATGTAAATATGTAAATATGTGTGTACGTGCATGTATGTTTGTATATATACTTTGCTTATGCATACTTTTTTCTTGCTATTTATTAGTATTTTTTCTCCATTCTTATGTCCATAATGATCAACAAGTAGTGCTACTTACATTACAATTCTGATATTCCATTGGAAAAAGGTCCCAAGATTCATTCCTGTCTTCAGACAGGATTCCCTACTGGAATGTCAGCACCAAGATGTCGGATGGTTCTGATTCTGAACTCTGTCATCAGCTGTGTTGTGTTGTGTTGTACTCAAAAGGGTCTTAGTCATTGCATTAGCATGTGAAATGTGCTCCCCTTCATGTTTTATGCTTCTCACCCAGCAGCCTTTCATGTCTCCACGTCGCCTCCGTAATAGATGTCAGTAAAACCCGTCATCCCACAGCCAGTAGGTAGAAAAAAAAAACACCGAGGCCATTTCTGCATCTCAGATCACACACACGTCATCACATAAATATGAAATTCAACATGTGTGTGTGTGTGTGTGTGTGTGAAGAGTCTGAGTGATGAACGCTGCTTTGATGTGGAAGCAACAACAGCAAATATGATTAGATCAGAGCGCTTTGAACACACGTCGGAATTAAAAGCCCTCGGATTAATGTATTAATGCTAATTGATAGTCAGATTAATGGTCTTTAGTTTAAAAAATATGTTTTAAAGTCTATTATTAATGCAGCCTGTAAGAGGACACTTTTCCTTAAAGCTGATTGGACCATTATATAGACGCCTGCTGCATGTCTTAATGATTAAAGTACATTGAAATACACAAAAAGGTACTGCGTGATCCAGGCGGATGAGTTGACCTCGGCCTCCTGACCCCCCCCCACAGCCTCCCGCCCCAGCTGAGCCCCCCGCTGCCCTCTGAAGGAGCAGGATGATAAGATGGCACAGCTGCTTGTACCGCCCGGACCTGACAGCTTCCGCCCCTTCGTCCCCGAGTCGCTGGCCGCCATCGAGAGGCGCATCGCCGAGGAGGAGGCCCGAAGACCGCGGGCGGAGTGCCGCAGCGACAGCGATGACGACAACGGGCCCAAGCCAAACAGCGACCTGGAGGCGGGGAAGTCGCTCCCCTTCATCTATGGAGACATCCCCCCCTGCATGGTGTCCACTCCTCTGGAGGACATCGACACCTTCTACAGTAATCAGAAGGTGGGTGTCACGTCCATTCTATGGTCCTGGTGAGTCTGCACAAACTGGACCTACCTGTGAAGCATGTCCGGCGGTAAAAATAGATGAATAATAACTGTGTTTAAAAGGAACATTATGAACATGGATTTAGCCTTCAATTACAGTATGACTCAGCACTGAGTTCTGATGCATTACAGGTCCTTACTTTCTGGTTTCGAGCTTTTTACCCTTAAAAGCTTGGGAGTTAATTGCCTGACGTTCTATTTTGAGGACAAACACATGGGCAGATGTAGAAATGTAAAAAAAATACCAAAAAAATAAAGAACAGAATAAAAACGAAATGTTTTTTTTGTATTTTAGTAGGAATAGATCAGTAATGCTCCATCATTTGGATACTGGATGTAATATTTCTTCCAACAACAATTCAAACAAGTTGGTAATATTATCTATTTCTGACATTTCCTAAGTCCCTCCCCTTTTTGATTCTTTGCTCCAATGACAGGCTGGCTCAACTTTGAGTGACAGGGAAAGTCACTAGGGATAGTATATAATGAATATATACGAACATAGCTTATTAATATAGTATTAGCTAATAATGCATAGTTAACATATGCACAATGCTAATATGCTAATAATGCATAATTAACATATGTACAATGCTAATATGCTAATAATGCATAATTAACATATGTACAATGCTAATAATGCATAGTTAACATATGCACAATGCTAATATGTTAATAATGCATAGTTAACATATGCACAATGCTAATATGCTAATAATGCATAGTTAACATATGCACAATGCTAATATGCTAATAATGCATGGTTAACATATGCACAATGCTAATATGCTAATAATGCATGGTTAACATATGCACAGTGCTAATAATGCATAGTTAACATATGCACAATTCTAATATTCTAATAATGCATAATTAATAAATGCATGATGTTAATACGCAAATAATGCATAGTTAATATATGCATAATTTTAACATTATGTGTGTATATATATATATTTATATATACACCCTGGGCGTGTCTGCTCCTGCAAAGAGCGGGGGCAGAGGAGACCCTGTGGTCACCAGCATAAGGCTAATAAGACTAATTTGATTTAAATTGATTCCTAAGTCCTTTTCCAAGAATGAGCCTTGAAAAAGCAGGGTCTTACAACCAGTCATGTATATATAGATATATATGTGTGTATAAATCAGTAAAAGCATGTTTCAATCAATGAAGTCAATGACTAATCAGGTGGAAAAAAATTCCTATAATCTCAGTATTGACCATAATAATCGAGGCTATGTGTTCAGCTGTGCATGCACAAGAGAGGAAAAAACACACGTTACTGTTCTGAATTTACATTCTGCACATGTACATGTAAACTGTTCTGTCTCCGTCTCTCTTTTTCAGACCTTCATAGTATTGAATCGTGGGAAGGCAATCTTCCGTTTCAACGCCACTCCTGCCTTGTACATCCTAAGCCCCTTCAACCCTCTGAGGAGGGTAGCTATTAAAATTTTAGTACACTCATATCCTTTCACAGTTCTCTGACAGCTTAATTTGGATTACGCGGTTTTATCACACGTACTGTACATCAGGCTTTAAATCAGCATTTGCTGCTTGAGGA
The DNA here is from genome assembly GCA_036785175.1 of Eupleurogrammus muticus. Classification (NCBI taxonomy): domain Eukaryota; kingdom Metazoa; phylum Chordata; class Actinopteri; order Scombriformes; family Trichiuridae; genus Eupleurogrammus; species Eupleurogrammus muticus. The sequence goes on from JAYKQN010000024.1 coordinate 1,498,940, forward strand.
AATGTTAGCTCTGAATTTTTTTTTGTTTTTTACCCGAATGTTCCGTCATGTTCCTTGACTTGGTTCCCCACGATGTTCAGCATGTTGATCATGTTCACCATCCTGACCAACTGTGCTTTCATGACCCTCAGTAATCCCCCAGAATGGGCCAAGAATGTAGAGTAAGTGCCCGGCTGTGTGCTTTGTCCTCTTTCTGTCTGTGAACACTGCAAATATCTGAACAGATCTGAAGGAAAACCTCTTATAACGTATAATAATTTACTTTATTTAAGGTCCATATATAGGGAAAGGTGTGAACTTACAATACTCAGCAGCCCTTTTCCATTCGGTAAAAGGCCAAAATGTATAAATAGACACAGAAATGAGGCTGAAGTCGTGTAGATTTCCAGCATATGTGACTTTCCCCGGAGCAGACCGATCGATGTGGATGTGGAGAGACGCGGGGTCAAGGAAACGCCGCTCTGGCCGCCGTCCGCCTGCTGTCCCAACACCTTAGGAGTGATAAAACCCTGCGTGGCGTTCGCTGTCTCTGCACAGCTCAGAATGTCTGTCAATCTAAACACATGAACGAAAAAAAACAAGGACACCACATTATTTAACTACAAAAAAGCGTCTAGTGTTTAATTTAAGGATTTTTAGAGCCTCAATCGTCCCAATAAAAATGTGCGGTAATGCAAAACAACCAGATTTGCTGTTTTTAGATTTTTGAGGACGCAGCGATAATGCAGAAGTCCTGTCAGTGCTGTGCTCTCTGTGGGTCATTTCTCTCTCTCTGCGGGTCCCTTCCTCCCGTCTCTTCTCATTTCCCCTCTCTCTTTCTCTTCTTTTTTTTTTTTATCTTTTCGCCCACCAGGTACACATTCACAGGGATTTACACCTTTGAGTCCCTCATAAAGATCCTGGCCAGGGGCTTCTGCGTGGGGAAGTTCACTTTCCTCCGAGACCCGTGGAACTGGCTGGATTTCAGTGTTATCCTCATGGCGTAAGTATTGTGACAAGCGCGGTTAGGATCAGCCTGACGCGACCTGGCGCAATTTTTTTAACGCTAATCAGCCCGTGAGCATGGAGGGCCCCAGCGAGTGTGAGAAGCAGCGCGATAATTCGGAACTTATCGGTGTACTTTTACACAGCGTGGCCAGAAATGTCAACTCCACTCCGTCATAGCTGGATGTGGGCCCTCCGAGCACGGGAGTATCTTAGCCCACATTTGTCCCACGCCTCACTGACTTCAGCTACTTGTCTTGAAACTACAAAATAAAGCCTTAAGCATTAGGTTACGTAGCCTGTGAGTGTGTGTGTGTGTGTTTTTTACTAGTATTTGCTACTGTCTGTCAATGCGTAACATTACTCACTGGGCCACGTAATGCAATAGTACTGTAACCTTGTTTCTCTGCAAGATTCCTGCAAATGCTTTTCTTTTTTTTTTACAGTGGGCTGTGTTTGGGGTGGGGGGGTCTTCTTCTATGTTTGTTAAAATGGGTTTTCCATCCTGTGTGCTGCTGTGTAGTAACTGTGCGATTTGATCCTGCAGGTATATAACAGAGTTTGTAAACCTAGGCAATGTTTCAGCGCTGCGCACGTTCAGGGTTTTGCGAGCTTTGAAAACTATCTCAGTGATCCCAGGTAAGGCTGCCTGCTGCCAGCGCTCCTGCCATGTGTCCTCTGTGTGTGACCGTTTGCCGTTCCCTCCTCTCCCCCCGACCCCCCCTGACCCCCCTCCCCTACCTGTCACCCTTCTTTTGTCTTTTTTGTCGTGGGATGTGGGTGCCTGATATGTGTGCGTGCCTGTGCGTGTGTGTGTGTGTGTGTCCCACACCTTTTTTTTTTTTATTATTTTTTACCCCCCGAAATTCCTTCCCCACCTTTCCCCCCCCCCCCCTTCCCTTACAGATATGTCACAGAGTTTGTGGACCTGGGCAATGTCTCAGCACTGAGAACCTTCAGGGTTCTGCGAGCCCTGAAAACTATATCAGTCATCCCAGGTGAGGAGACCCATCCACGCCCATAGAGCTAATGAAATGCTAACGGCTAACTGGCGTTTCGCTAGCATCCGAGCATACACACACGCCCCCCCACCCCACCCAAACCCCCCGCCCCCCCTCTCAGCTCATCTCACCCTAGCTAAGCCTCGACGGCGCCCGTCGCCGTCCCTCATGCTGCCTTCGTCCCAAGGCCGATAAAAGCTGGAATCTGTCTCCAATCTGCGCAGATTGACAGAATTCGAAGCTTTTAGACACATCCTTCAAGGCAGAATTGTTTTTTGCCTTGGGAGCCTTTCCGAGTAGATTTTGTGCACTATTTATTTTTTTTTCTTTTCCCTTTTTGCATGAGACATCGCAAAAGCCGGTTTTCTGGTGGCGAGCACTTGTGCGTGCAGGGTTCCTCCTTACCTTGTCTTCCTGTGCATGTCTCGTTCAATGTTGTGTCTGTGTGTGTGTGTGTCTGTGTTTTTTGGAGGAATTGTGATATGGTGAGTGGTGGTTGGGTAATGGCATTACGAACAACATTATTCATGACACTAATTATTATATGCAAACCATCACTGGCTTTGTCTACATCAACCACATGAATTACTTATTCTAGATTCTAGATTCTAGATTCACAACCACACTAGACCCAGTTTGATCGATCTGGGTTTATGTTTAAAGTTTAAATGCATTTTGCCTGACGCTGTAATACTTGGGTGCACAGCACAGCGCTCATGGTGCAAAGGTCGAGAGGGGTGCAACAACGTGATTGGACCTTAAATAATGTCGTGCACATGCCAAAGCATCCCTAACAGGAGGGACATTTTAGCCAATCACATGGCTGGAAAAATTCCAACGTCCACAAGAAATTGGCATCAAATTGTATTTTTATCTGAATGATTTTATTGAGCATTGACTCGGCTGTGGTGTTACAATCCCCGTTATTTCCCGACCCGAGGAAGCCGCGCTGGCCTCGGCTCTGCCGCTCTATTTATAGCGATCCGTTCCCCCCATGCGCCTCGAACAGCTGGGCGAGAACAGCACGGCCGCGGCAGGTATTGAGTCCGGCTATTAGGACGATTGAGTCATCACAATCACCCTCCTGCACTTCACTCCGCCCTGCAACCCTGGAGACGTCCTCATCCACCTTGTGCACATGACCTGTGCAGAGGCACTGTAAGAGGCAACTGCACAGATTTGGCGTACTGGTAATTAACTGTAGGGGAAAGAAACATATTTAACCACTACAGCAGTATAACGGGAAACATTCTGTGGGTTCTCCATGGTTTCTTGTATGAGAGCACACAGTTCATACAGGATACTATACGCTCCTATTAGCAGCTTCCTGCTACTAATCAGTCTGTGATGTCCCACCCCCCCTCACACCCCACCCCCCACCCTCGCCCCGCTCCCCACGTTTAGGCCTGAAGACCATCGTCGGCGCCCTGATCCAGTCGGTGAAGAAGCTGTCTGACGTGATGATCCTCACCGTGTTCTGCCTGAGCGTGTTCGCCCTCATCGGCCTGCAGCTCTTCATGGGCAACCTGCGGCAGAAGTGCCTGCGCCTGCCCCCCGGGGGCAACGGCACCAACGCCAGCGTCGCCGCGGACGACGCGGCGCTCTTCAACGGCAGCCTGCGCGAGCTCAACGCCATGTTCGCGCCCAACGCCACGGAGAGCCCCTTCAACTGGACCGAGTACAGCAACGACGAGAGTGAGTCCCCAGCGCTGTCACACGCCCGCGGGGGGGCGGGGTCAACCCGGGTCAAGTTAGCATCAGACGGCCTGAGTGCGGGCGAGGGAGAGGGGGGGGGGTCAAATGCACTGGCCTGCTGCTGTAATGGAGAGTGACAGCAATGGCCTGGAGCAGGGGGGGTGGGTGGGGGGGCGCTCTCCAACAAAGGCTGGTAGTAGAACGCGGCAAATGTGGCGGATAATTCCAGCAGCAGCTAAACCCTCCATTTTTCACCCCCCTCGCCGCCCTTCTCCATCATCCTCCATGCGGCGGGAGCCACGTAAAGCGCCGGTGGAGGGTGAGTCAGCCGTCGCCAGCGGGACGCCGCGGGGACGAGACAAAGGAAAGGGACTGAGGCAGACTGCACAGATATTATAACGCCTGGCGTCTTATGTGCAGCAATAAGCATGGTGGCCTCAGATTTTAGGGTGAAAGAGAAGGGAGCTGCACATAAAGCAGATGATTCAGATTCCATAAGGACATATATATATATATATATATAGGAGACATGTACCTGATGTTAAGATGGGCATAACAGATTGTGCAAAAAATGCATAGCAGTCATATAAATGGATAATAATGCATGTTGCAGCGGTGCAGATGTTTTATGGTATTAAAGTTTTTTGCAGGTGTTCAGAAGTCAGATGTGAAAAAAAAGGATGACTAATGTGTTCAAACAGCAAGAAATCACCACCTTTCTCTGTGTGTACAGTCGTGCACGCAGAAACACGCGGGGTGCTTATTGTCTTTCTGTTCCATCAACGTTTTTTATCCTCCTCTTTCTTCATATCCGCTGCTTCACTCCTGTGATGTGACTGACCGTCTCTCTCTCTCTCTCTCTCTCTCTCTCTCTCTCCTCCAGATAATTACTATAAACTCCCCGGCCGAGATGCTCTGCTCTGTGGGAATGGCAGTGGTGCTGGGTGAGACTTGACATGTTTTATTTATATGGCCAATTAGATGCACCACAAAGCCGAGCGTGCACAATTAGCGTTGACACTCACCACCGCTCTGCAGCGTCACAGGGATTTAAACTGCTGCTTAACTATGGGTGTGTTCCATGTAACGTGTTTGTGTTCCTTTCTGCTTTTTATGGGGAGATGTTGATTAAAGGACGGTTAATAATCAGGCTGCAGACGGCCCGACCTGGGAGATAATCCAAGGCAAAGTTTGTCAGGGAAGAGGAAAGCGGTTCCAGACATCGTTATACGTTGATATGAGGAGTGTGTAGAGGTGTCAGGAGCATCAATTAGGCTGATGATGTCCCCATCCTCCCGCAATGGCATGAACATCTTTTATGTTTCCCCAAGTGTTTGCAGTTAAAAAACAGGCAATCCAACACAATCTGCTTATTCCATAGAGATTAGGTCTCTAGTATTTGCATCTAGCAGCTGACCAAACTGACAAAGTTCCTGTATTGTAGAAAGTCAGATTATAATAGTTTGGTTATTATTATTATTATCATTATAAGAACGTCTCAGTGAAAAACAGGTGAAGTTGTGATGTCAGTTAAATGAGCCAATCAGAGGAGAGGCTCATTTACATTAATGAGACGGAACAACCCTATTGTTCCCATTTTGATAGCGTGATAAATATTTATTTGGCACACACACACACACACACACACACACACACACACACGTAGTACCTCTCTTCAGTATATTTGTTCACACTTCACCTGTTCTGAACTGTATAAATCTCTAATATTTGCTTATATACTCTTTCTTTTAGTGGAAAACTGTGTTGCATTGATGCAGATTTGGTGACATGTGCCGCTGCAGGAAAATAAAAAGACTAAAGTTGCTCTGGTTGTCCGATCCGTGTCCTGACAGGAGCTGTCCAGAGGGCTTCATATGTGTCAAAGCGGGTCGCAACCCGGACTACGGCTACACCAGCTTCGACTCCTTCAGCTGGGCCTTCCTGTCTCTGTTCAGGCTAATGACCCAGGACTACTGGGAGAACCTCTACCAGCAGGTTGGAAAACGCTTGCATCCCACATCTGCGGTGTAGTTGTCTTCGTGATAAAACATCCGCTCTACCTCCGGGTCGCGTCAGGTGCTGCGCGCGGCGGGGAAGCCCTACATGATCTTCTTCGTGCTGGTGATTTTCCTGGGCTCCTTCTACCTGGTGAACCTGATCCTGGCCGTGGTGGCCATGGCCTACGACGAGCAGAACCAGGCCACGATCGAGGAGGCGCAGCAGAAGGAGGAGGAGTTCCAGGCCATGCTGGAGCAGCTGAAGAGGCAGCAGGGGGAGGCACAGGCAGGATATTCACCTTTTATCTTAACTCGCTTTGGAATCGACGATAGCAAAGATCTAGCTTCTTAATTACATAGTTAGTACTATGTCTATCTACTTTCTAGAGATAGGGATTAAGTCACATAAGTTAGTACAGCTGATTTCATTTTACTAATACATTCTATTTAAAATGCAATATGCACTTGTCTCTCAAATCAACAGCGCCATACTTAGTAAAACACCCTCAGCTGTAATCTAATGACGATATACGGCAGCCTGTCAGGAGCTATAGCTCAAACATGGAGGAGAAGCTGGGAGATTCTCTTCTATCTGTTGACTCTTTGGCCAAAAGCGGCGTCGCCGCGGGTGATGGAGGGATTCACTGTCCCGGATGACTGACACCCCCCCTCTGCTACCCACCCCCACCCCCACGCCCCCCTGGGGGTCAAGAGTCCTTGATCAGAAGACGAGGGATAAAAGCAGCAGATGGAGAAGGAAGAGGCGTACCTCTTCCTCTAAATATGTCCGGCTAAATTCAGGAAAACTAGACAGAGTAGTGAACAATCTGCAGTATCAGTATATTTATATATATGAATTTCGAAGACAGCAGAAAGATTTTTGCATATCATAATGAGCATGTGCCGTTATCTCATCCTTTCAGGCCTCCTCCTCCTGTCTTATCAGGCCTGTGCACATTTAATGAGATAATTATGACAGATCAATTGATGATTTCGTGATCAGTTACCTATTGTGTAGAGCACAATTAATAGTATGAAGAGAAAACAACACATTTGTAACCCGACACACTGTTTATGCACATTGTAGTAAGTCATATTGGCTTCGTTTGGGGGGAGATGGAAGAGATTCTGTGTCTTTGTTGTGTCTCTTCCACCCGGGGATTCAGCTGATGTTAAGTGAAGCTTCCACCTCCTGCACGAAACAAAATATATGAAAACATTGGGCAGGAAAACACCGAGGCGTTCATTTTTAGAAGGTGTCCGTGGTTTATTTGGCTGCTCTCAGCTGCCAGGCTCTCTCCTCCGCTCTAGTCGGCAGGAGAGCCTTTGAGACAGGCACCCGGCGTCGCCATGACAACTGTGTTTGCGCTCCCATTGGCCGGCAGGTTGCCGCGGCAGCAGCCATGGAGAGCGGCGAGTACAGCGGGCGCGGGGGCCCCACCTCCGAGTCGTCCTCGGGGACGTCGAAGCTCAGCTCCAAGAGCGCCAAGGAGCGCCGCAACCGGCGCAAGAAGAAGCAGCGGGAGGAGGAGGAGGAGCGCGGCGTCCGCGACAAGTTCCACAAGTCCGAGTCCGAGGACAGCATCAAGAGATCCAGCTTCCGCTTCTCCATCGACGCCAACCGCCTGTCCTACGAGAAGAGATGCTCCTCCCCCAACCAGGTAAACCGCTGCAAAAGCAAAGTTACACTGAAGTCCATAATAACAACAACATATAATGACATTTCCCCAATATATTCCTGCAAAACTAATTCCAAGTAAAAAGCAGTAAAACACTGTAAATGTGAACATGTGGTATATAAATATATATATATATATATGTGTGTGTGTGTATATATATGTATATGTATATATATGTATATATATATATACACATATAGATATATATGAGTATATATATATACACATATATATTGATATGTGTATATATATCTTTATGTGTATATGTGTATATACATATATGTACATATATATATATACACACATATAGATATGTTTGTATGTATATACATATACATATATACATATACATATATATACACACATATAGATATATATGTATATATGTATATGTATATATATGTGTATATATATATACATATACATATATACATTTACATATACATATATATGTATATATGTATATGTCTATATGTGTGTGTAAATATATATATATATATATATATATATATATATATATATATATATATATATATATATATATATATATATATATATATATATATACATATACATATATATATTTGTATATGTATACATATGTATATGTATATATGTATATACTATTTGTATATATATATATATATGTGTGTATATATATATGTATATATGTATATGTGTGTGTATATATATGTATATATGTACACACATATACACACATACATATATTATATTGAGCAGTCCTTCCCTCATTTCTCAGGACTACCCACCACCACATTTTCTCCTTTATCCTCCTGGTTTCCTGTCTAACCGTCTCCATTCAGTCTCTCCTCAGCATACGCGGCTCCCTCTTCTCGCCGCGGAGGAACAGCCGCGCCAGCCTCTTCAGCTTCCACGGCCGTGCGCGCGACATGGGCTCCGAGAACGACTTCGCGGACGACGAGCACAGCACCTTCGAGGAGAGCGACAGCCGGCGCGGCTCCCTGTTCCTGCCGCGGCGGGCCGAGCGCCGCTACAGCGCCGTCAGCCAGACGAGCCTGGGGGCGCCCCGGATCATGCTGCCCCCCAACGGCAAGATGCACTGCGCCGTGGACTGCAACGGCGTGGTGTCGCTGGTCGGCGGCACGTCCGTAACAACCTCCCCTGTAGGTCTGACGCTGCCTGAGGTGATTTAACGGTTTCACACAATATTTTACCCTTCACCTCCCTAAATTATATATATATATATTTTAGCCGAGGGGCCGTTTATGCGGGAAATATCATCTTTTTTAAAGATTGCTATTACAATTAAAAATAGACAAAATCTCCCAGTTCAACACTGATAATCTGTTTGTCTCCTCTCTGTTTTTTCCTCAGGGCACGACTACAGACACGGAGCTGAAGAAACGGCGCTCGGGTTTTCACCAGCCGTCCACGGATTATTTAGACGAACCAAGCGGCAGACCGAGAGCCATGAGTGTGGCCAGTATCCTCACCAACACCATGGAGGGTCAGAACCAGACACACACACACACACACATTTATATTTGTCCTACAGAAATCCATATAATTGCAATGCATTAAAATAAATTATGATTATTTCTTCTATTCTTCTAGAGCTTGAGGAGTCTAGACAGAAGTGCCCCCCCTGCTGGTACAGGTTTGCCAACAAGTGTCTGATCTGGGATTGTTGCCCCCTATGGCTGAAAATCAAGGAGTTCGTCTGCCTGGTGGTCATGGACCCGTTCGTGGATCTGGCCATCACGATCTGCATCGTCCTCAACACCCTCTTCATGGCCATGGAGCATTACCCCATGACGCAGGAGTTTGACACCGTCCTCTCAGTCGGTAACCTGGTGAGTCCTGAGCGAGACATTTTTCACATGATAAATGCGTATTAACTATTTCTCCTGATGTAGAATCGGCTGTGTCCTCGTCATTAGGTGTTCACAGGCATCTTCACAGCAGAGATGTGCTTCAAGATCATCGCCCTGGATCCCTACTACTACTTCCAGGAGGGCTGGAACATCTTCGACGGCATCATCGTCAGTCTGAGTCTGATGGAGCTGGGTTTGGCCAACGTGGAGGGCCTGTCTGTGCTCAGGTCCTTCAGATTGGTGAGAGCCCTGCGCAAAAGTTAAGGTGTACCCGTGCCTCTAAGGTCAGGTCACAGCGGCTTTAATAACATGCATGTCGTTAATGAGGCAATGACGCGATGAAGGCTTTTGTGAAGTACACAATTAGACCCCATGGAGAGTTGCTGCAGCCTTTGGGGCATAGTATGTTTTTTCTGTTCACCTGATTAGTGTTCAGCGACTGAGTCTTTGAGGCACCACTTTCATCCAAACAAAAGTCATGTCTAATCTACTTTTAAGGGAATAGTTTGGGTGAGTTTGGGGTAAAGTGCGAATTAAAATTTATTATCTTAAATGCATGGGTCAAGTTTAGTTCTGTTGTAGCTCTTTTAATACAGGTATAATTCCCCGTCTGCACACACACACAATGCAGATCTCATCCAAGCAACGTCCCTTTGTGCAGTGGAACAGGTGGAGCAGGAAAACAGGATCAAATGCAGAGTATTTATAGGAAAAGTAATTTACTGTGGTATTGGAACTGGCGGGCAAACACACAGAACAAAACAGGATAGACAGATGGAACTAATCAGGGACACACACACACACACAGGGAAGGGCAAAGCGAGGCATTAACTCAAGGCAGGTGTGGAGGGAAACCCCGAAACGCGAGGAAAACCAGACAGAACAGTGACAGTCCGTGCACAACACGATCAGGCAGCGACGGCAGCTGGCCCGCATTGTTTCTCCCTCTCAGCTTGACTTATTAATGCCAGTAAATGAAGGACCCTCTTACCCTATCATTAGCCGAGTGGTTATTTCACAGATAAACCTAGTCACCCAACCCCGGGCTCTCAGAAAGGAACGGAGCCACCAAGTCTGGCTGCAAAGACTCTCCATGCTTCAAATACCAGAGACACAACAGCAACATGCATTTCCCTTTTACAATATAGTACATGTATTAATAATTGCAGAATTGTCTAGGTTAGATCCAGATTCTCACAGACCGCTTCTGATTTCTTTCGAAACAGCTGAGAGTCTTCAAACTGGCCAAGTCATGGCCCACTCTGAACATGCTGATCAAGATCATTGGTAACTCAGTGGGGGCCCTGGGGAACCTGACGCTGGTGCTCGCCATCATCGTCTTCATCTTTGCCGTGGTGGGCATGCAGCTGTTCGGCAAGAGCTACAAGGAGTGTGTATGTAAGATTTCTAAGGAATGCCAGCTGCCCCGCTGGCACATGCACGATTTCTTCCACTCCTTCCTCATTGTGTTCCGCGTGCTGTGTGGCGAGTGGATCGAGACCATGTGGGACTGCATGGAGGTGGCAGGACAGACGATGTGCCTGATTGTCTTCATGATGGTCATGGTCATTGGAAACCTGGTGGTATGGGGTTCTTCCTCTTTAATTCCCTTTCCATAATCCGCATAATCAGATTTTTAATATCTTCTCGGTTGTGTTTGTTATGAAGTGACATCCTTAAAGGTACAGTATGCGGTTTATGGCAGCATCTTGTGGATGTGAAGCTCCTATAACACATAAAATGCTGTCTGATCTGACACACTGGAGCCTTTAGTCACTTCCTTCATAAAGCTCCTGCCCTGCCTGATGTCCCTTTTCCCCCCCAGGTCCTAAACCTGTTCCTGGCTCTCCTCCTGAGCTCGTTCAGCGCTGACAACCTGGCGGCCACCGACGACGACAGCGAGATGAACAACCTGCAGATCGCCGTCGGCAGGATCCAGCGGGGCATCGCCTTCGTCAAGGGCGCCGTGCGCCAGTTCCTGCAGAGCCTCTGCTTCGGCGGGGCCGGTAAGGGCTCGGGCCTGGCCGAGGAGAGCAAGCCCCTGGACGAGCTGCACAGCAACGGTAAGGGCAACTGCATCTCCAACCACACGTCCGTGGAGATCACCAAGGACCCCAGCGGGGTGTACATGATGGAGGGGAACGGACGGCCGGGCGGCGGGCTGGTGGTGGGGGTGGTGGTCGGCCACGGGGACACCACGGGGAAGTACCCCGCGGACGAGTGCGACTACATGTCGTTCATCCACAACCCCAGCCTGACGGTCACCGTGCCCATCGCTGTGGGCGAGTCGGACTTTGAGAACCTCAACACGGAGGATTTCAGCAGCGACTCGTCGGACGTGGAGGGCAGCAAAGAGGTAAGAAGGATGAGCGCGGCTTTGGTGTTTGATTAGCCCCCTTTACACGTGTGATAATCAGCGCTCCACGCGAGCCAGACAATCTATGAATAAGTCAACATTTGCATAGAGATGGCCTTCTCTGCCCGTCACAGTTTGAAAATAACGTACCTGCTGACTCATTTGTACGCAACATGTTGTGCTACCGAGGGAGAGTTCTGGAAGGTTTTTGTTCAGCGCTAAAAGCCGTCGGCAGGAGAGCGAGAAAAAGTCATGGCAAATAATGACTCAGGCATGACTTTGACTTACAGTATGCATCACGCTCACTCCCTAGATGTACTCAGTAGACAGTACGAGTCAGTGTGATTCTGTACAGTGTTACATGGTTGACTAAAGATGCATGATACACAACCTGTTGGAAGATTCTGCTGAATTCATCGCTCTTCGCTTTGGGGACAGCAAAGCACATATGTGTGCAAACCTTTGTTAAATACTTTTAACTATTGGCACACACGTGTTCAGAAATTCTTCTTTTTTTGTTTTTAATTGAGTGCCTTTTCTTCCAAACAAATGCCAGGATTGTTCACCGCGGTACTAGTATTCTGTTACCACCATTGTGAGCTCTCTCGCTCTATGTTATCTGTGGTTAATTTAGCATCCCACAATGCTTTGTGGCTGACCAGTGAGAGCAGATTTGAGGTTGTATGCTGGCTTTTGGTGTGTGTGTGTGTATGACTTACTTTGTTTAACCCCCCCCCCTGTTTGTTATTGCAGCTGTGTCACAGACGCTCACAAGGTTTTCAGTGAGAGGAGACTTGTAAGACCACTTACTTGTTCCATAGCACTAACCATGAGGACTGCCTATGCCATCTACAGACAAACAACATATTTCTTTCTCATACCTTCGATGGATTGCCCATTTTCGTTCTTTGCCTGGTCTGCCTTCCGTCCCCGACCCACCCTGCCACCCTTTTTTGCTTTACCCCCCACCCCCCCACCCCCAGCAGCCCAATCAATGCTGTAATCTTAACCCCCCCCCTCTCCCGAGTCACCTTTCATAATTTATCTCAAAGCATCAGGCTGAAATGCAGTTACAAACCATCAAGAATGATCAACACCGCCATTTTTTTCCATTGATAGACAAACTCATCGAACATGATCTTTGCTTTCGATTCCATTGCTTGGTTTTGACTTGGTTTTGGGACGTGATTGGCATCCAACACGCCGAGCTTAAAAAAAAATGAAGGAAGAGAGGAGGAGAATGAGGGGAGAAATGAGCGAGGTGGAATGGAGGAATGAATTTTGCTGTAGACGGACAAAATTCATTTGTCTGGTTCATAGCCCATGCATTCAGACATGAAATAATTGTATGTATGTATGTGTTTTCTGTGCTACTGGAATAACAGTGGAATGAGGGGATCATTTTGAAACACAAAAGAATCGGCTCTGATTTTTGCAGCGTGACAAAATAGATAAAACAGGGCGGTTTGTATTGAATCAAATGGATTTATGATGATGCATTGCAAAATACAAATTTTAATATTGAAGAACTCCAACCTAAATTACATTGAATCCCTCCAGATATTGTAAATGTTCACAATTATTGTGGAGTAGTGAGCCCTGTGTGCTGCGATGCTTGAGTTATCCACTTTCGTTCCACTGCAACTATCCTGCCAACAAAATCTGAAAACAGTTTTTTTTTTTTTTTAACCGATAACAAGCATGTGTAAGACTGAACGGCTCATGCAATCCACTTTCCGAAGAGGTAAAATGAGTCTATTGCTGAAGAAGAGAAAGAGAGTTGGAGGGAAACCCCCCCCTATCAGAAAACAATGCATTGAGCAGCATGCTTCCACCATTCCCACGCCGTATTAGCCGGGTCCCACGGCAATCAGGGCTGCTGCACTGTCTAGGATGACATGTTCCTATGCTTTACACGCTAGACAGATCAGGCAACAATACAGTATGACACCATGTTTGCCCAATGCAAAACAGACAGGACGCCTCACAGCAAAACGTCACACTCTATGCAGATGATATTATAATGTACGTTATCTACAGAAACAAAGATCACTGCATTTTAGGAGTTTCAAAGGTGCAAAATTCAGATAGCAAGGAAGAGAGAGACAAAAGAAGCAAGCAACACTTGTCCTTACATGTGTTTTGCATATCGCTCAGAAGAAGGATGAAAAGAATTGAGCGGCACACTTATCCCTGTATGTTTTCTGGGTATGCATGGGTACTAATCCAACATGTGTTACACATGAAAACACCCAACAACAACAAAAAACGCAAATGCCAGACCACATGCTGTCTTATAAACAGTGCACAGTACTGTTTTTTGCTTGTAGGAATGTGGGTATCCGCCTACTTCAACACAAACAGAAGGAGCTTGTACACTGCTTTGAAGGAATGGAAACAATGTGTTTTCATGTCACTGTGGAAAATGTTCAGCAGTCCCTCCATGGGTGGGGTATAGCTTCACGGGTTGGACAATCATGCATAAAAGAAGTATTACAAATGGGGTAAACTAATGCCAAATCGTTTGGGAGGGGTCATTTTCCGGTCGACATGAAAATACTTCAGCATACGTTCTGCTTGGTACTATTTCAGTCTTGGATTGGTAATGCACTGGAATACTGCATGCGGTCTTCCTCGAGACCGAGGTCACATCAAACGTACCCACAGTGCATTTCTGCAGCGCCAACCTCCTGTGCTATGTGTTGCCACATAATCCGATTGGAGCCAGTCAAACAAAACTAACACCGAGGCCTGTAGGTACATTTGATCGATGATGCATGCTCAATGATGATGATGATACGATGACGATGTCTCTAAAGAGCCCAACTCTGTGAGCTATTACAGTGCCGGCTGTAGTCTCCACAGTTGTGGCCCAGTTGAGTACATGTGAATGGAGAATCACAATGAAAACCAGCTCAGAAGGTTGGCTCACATGACCAAAAACCAAAGTTTCAGGAATCGCATCGTAACATTCCACCCGGATTTCCTCCCTGTCCACGCAGAAGCTCGACACGGTGCCCCGGCATCTGAGCTCTTCAGAGGGGAGCACGGTCGATATTCGCCCCCCGGGAGACGGGGTGGATTCAGTAGAGCTGGAGCCGGAGGAGTCACTGGACCCGGAGGCCTGCTTCACAGAGGGTGAGAGCAACGCAGGGGGTGATTGGCAGCGGGGGGTGGGGGTGGGGGGCACATTTCAGGACGCAGAGCAAATCGTTGTAACTGCTTGCGCTTAGCGTCGGTCTGTTGTACTCACGACTGAATGACAGTGAATACGAATGCTCAGCCGGACAGAAAGAGAAGTCTGGGGGACTCTCCTGGCTTGTGATGTAACCTGACATTTTGTTGGACTTACCTTCAGTGTAATTCTGAATCTGCAAATGCCTCTTCAGTCTTTCATGAGTGTGAAATAATAATACAATGTGATGTTTCGTCTAGAACATCAGATTATTCGTCTAGAAATTGCGTATGTGTCAAAGAAGTGCATGTACAATCACCTCTAGTCAATATGCAGCTGTATTCATTCCTGAGGTCCATCTCTTATGCATCATTACCCACATTACCCACAGGCTGCGTTAGTAGGTTCCAGTGCTGTCAGATCAACGAGGAAGGAGCCAAGTTCAAGACCTGGTGGGACCTCAGGAAAACCTGCTTCATCATAGTGGAGCACAACTGGTTTGAGTCCTTCATCATCTTCATGATCCTCCTCAGCAGTGGAGCGTTGGTGAGTTGTCGGAAATAGGAACTTTTATCATGACAGAAATGATCAAGCACTGACTTCCGCTCTTTGCCTTTTTTTGCGCAGGCGTTTGAGGACATCTACATCGAGCAGAGGAGGACCATCAAAACGGTGCTGGAGTACGCCGACAAGGTCTTCACCTACATCTTCATCCTGGAGATGTTGCTGAAGTGGGTGGCCTACGGCTTCGTCAAGTACTTCACCAACGCCTGGTGCTGGCTCGACTTCCTCATCGTGGACGTATGTGTACTATTAAATGTCGTCAATCGTCGCCTTCAAATCAGGCCGACACCAGTGTAGGTTGTGTAAGGTAAAGTTTAAGGTAAATAAGGCTTTTTGAACAGTAGCTTGTTCAAAGCTTCTCTAGTGGGCTGCAGAATTCACACGGCGTGCAGGGACAAGTTTCTCCTTTTCAAGCCATTTTAACAATTTATTATCTCTATAATTAGACTATGTGCAGGCTAATTAGAAGACATTAACCTTCCTGTTCAAACGCTCAGGCTTTCACCCTGCCTTTCTTTCTTTCTTTCTTTCTTCTTTCTTTCCCCCCCCCCCCAGGTGTCTTTGGTCAGCCTCGTAGCCAACGCTCTGGGCTACTCGGAGCTCAGCGCCATCAAATCTCTGAGGACGCTGCGTGCCCTCCGACCCCTGAGGGCTCTGTCTCGCTTCGAGGGCATGAGGGTGAGGAAGGCCTGGGACGCTGATTTTTGTAACGGTTCCTCTTAAAGATGCAGATTTGCTTTTCTTGTGGGGGTGGTGTCAGTCTTCACGACTAATAAGCGAGTAAGCGTAGTCACACTACGACTTTAGAGCTGCAATAAGTAATGATATCAATCTGTTGCAGCAAGGCTACATTAAATGGATGTTGTTAAAACATGGAAACAGTTTCTGAGTGTCTGTCTTCTTTTCTTGGGGAAATGTGATCCTCTATCTGCATGATTTTCTTCACATTGTGTCACTGGATTACTGTACACAGCGATACTGTTTTCTGACGTTGCTTGTGCGGTGCCTTCGACCTGTAATTCTTTTCTTTGTTGTGTGTCTTTTTTCATTTACAGTCAAACAAAATGTTGTGACTTCATCCTGCCTCTCTAAGGTTTTTTTCTGTTTTTTGCTTTTTTACCTATCAAATGTGAACTTTCCCACCTGTCCGCCTCCTTCTCTCCTACTGTCATTCCCTCAATGATATGCACGGCGATAAGAGCCCTACACATTACATGCAGAATATTTAACTCAGACTTGGCCTCTGTTCTGCGTCAGCTCAATCAAATCGGGTGTCCACGTTTTCCAATTTAAGAACAGTGGAGTGATTAGATGATTGTAAATGGCCACTCACCCAACAATCAAACTGCCTTTCCTATTTTGGCAAGCAGAGATCTCTGTTTATGCGACATGTGAGCGCTGAGTTTGTCCCGTGTGCCCCCCCCTCCCCCCCCAGGTGGTGGTGAACGCTCTGCTGGGGGCCATCCCCTCCATCATGAACGTGCTGCTGGTCTGCCTCATCTTCTGGCTCATCTTCAGCATCATGGGCGTCAACCTGTTCGCGGGGAAGTACTACTACTGCGTCAACACCACGCTGGACCTGATCTTCCCCAGCAGCGTCGTCAACAACAAGAGCGAGTGCCTGAATATGGTCAACGACAGCGCCCGCTGGAAGAATGTCAAGATCAACTTTGACAACGTGGGCGCCGGCTATCTGGCCCTGCTGCAAGTGGTGAGTGTCGGTGAAGCCGAGTCAGGCGCAGAATGTCACACCACGCGGCTTCATTTATAAAAAACAAAAAAAAAGAAAGAAAGAAAGAAACGCGTCGTCCAGGGTCCAAATTAGGCCGCGTGAATCTGTCTAAGTCGGCCTCACTCTATCAGATCTTTTTGAGAATGCTTGTATCCTGCACAGCCACGTGCAGCGATGTCCCTCTCTAAGGAGAACAGTGGCTGAATTTTTTTTTAGCCGCGTCCCAGACAGGAGCTTGCTTGCAGAGAACAGGGCAGAAAAACGACGTGAAAAGTGCCCCGCTTTCCCCGTCTGAAATCAATGAAGAATACGAGAACCTAATATTAGATTTGACCTTTTATGATGAAGCACTTGCATCCTGTAGGACACAGGGGACTTTCTCCTTTTTCATTTATCATCATTATTCAGACTTTGGACATTGTAAAGAAGCTAACTCCTCTCTCGTCTGCTCTTAGGCAACATTTAAGGGCTGGATGGACATCATGTACGCAGCCGTGGACTCCCGTAACGTAAGTAAATGATTCACAGGGATTAGTAGATTAGAACTGACTAACATCATGGAAGCCTGCCACACTCCAGCTCTGTTTTTTTTTAAGGTGGGAGACCAACCTGAATATGAAGTGAACCTGTACATGTACCTCTACTTCGTTATCTTCATCATCTTTGGCTCCTTTTTCACGCTCAACCTTTTCATCGGCGTCATCATCGACAACTTCAACCAGCAGAAGAAAAAGATAAGTTGCATCTAGTAACTTCCCCTTAATCAGATTATCTTTTTAAGTGATTGCATTTTAACTTTTGCTAATCAGATTATGTTACTGCTCCCTCTGTCTGGGTCTGTCTTTCCATATATTCTGGTCAAAGTGTGCGACGTGCTGCAGCTTGTGAGTCCATGGGGGGGGGGGGGGCATGAGGGGGTTTCCGTTACCTAGCAACAGAAAGGTACATTTTAAGGCCTGAGAGTGAATTGCGGTCCATGGGGGGACGTTAGGCATCAATAATACCTAAAAAAAAATACTTCAACTATACTACTATTATTATGGGGCGACACGGTGGGGCAGTGGGTAGCACTGTTGCCTCACAGCAAGAAGGTCGCAGGTTCAAGACCGCCTTGGGGCCTGGGTCTGGGACCTTTCTGTGTGGAGTTTGCATGTTCTCCCCGTGTCTGCGTGGGTTTTCACCGGGTACTCCGGTTTCCTCCCACAATACAAAACATGCTCAGGTTAATTGGCAACTCTAAATTGCCCATAGGTGTGAGTGTGTGTGTGAATGGTGTGTGAATGGTGTGTGTGCCCCACGATTGGCTGGCGACCATCTGGGGTGTATCCCTGCCTCTCGCTATAAAATGCGCTGGGATAGGCTCCAGCAGACCCCTGCGACCCTGAAAAAGGAATAAGCGGGATAGAAAATGGATGGATGGATGGATGGATACTACTATTATTAGTAATATACCGTAGATAATTAGCCAATATCGACTGTCATGAGTCAATATCATTAGCAATAATGTAGACTACTGTTATTTGGCCTTCTGTTAACTCTATTTATTGATATCTGACGCATCGTGCATGATTTGAATTACAAGCTATTTTAAGGAGAAAGCGGAATCCCGGGAAAAATACATTAGGAAATCGCGTCAAAGAAAGCACGGAGCTCGGGAATAACGTAGCACGGCGAGGGCATGCCTCTGCCAGGGATTAGTGAGAACACAGAGGGAGCATGAGTCACCGACACACTCACACACACACACACACATGCAGCGTCACGGTGAAAGCCATCTAAGAACGTGCCCTCCATCCCTCCATTCAACCCAGCGACAACAAGTAGGACCAGTAACCACATGAAACCACATTGCTTTCTAAAACGTAAAATATAAAATAGGCTTGGTTCTGGGTTCGGTAAGGGGTTGTAACCGGCTTCTGTTGTTCTCCCTTTACTTTGGGGGTCAGGACATCTTCATGACAGAAGAGCAGAAGAAATACTACAACGCCATGAAGAAGCTGGGTTCAAAGAAACCACAGAAACCCATACCTCGGCCTGTAGTAAGAACACAGACAGGAATTAGTCCATCCTGTAATATTCTCATAATGCAGAATCCCAGTGAAATGTAACGAGCTCCTGTCTCTGCCTTCAGAACGCGTTCCAGGGCTGCGTGTTCGACTGCATCACCAAGCAGGCCTTCGACATCGTGATCATGATCCTCATCTGCCTCAACATGGTGACCATGATGGTGGAGACGGACGACCAGACGAAGGAAATGGACCACATCCTCTACTTGATCAACCTGGTCTTCATCGTGCTCTTCACGGGCGAATGCGTGCTGAAGATGATCTCGCTGCGCTACTACTACTTCACCATCGGCTGGAACATATTTGACTTCGTGGTGGTGATCCTGTCGATCGTAGGTGAGGCGGCGTTCTAAGGTGCCTTTGGCGTTGCAGCAGATTACCCGTTGAACCATGTGGCTGATTGTGGTGTTTTCTTTTCTTTTCTCATGCAGGTATGTTTTTATCCGAAGTCATCGAGAAGTACTTTGTGTCCCCGACCCTGTTCCGAGTGATCCGCCTGGCCCGGATCGGCCGCATCCTCCGCCTCATCAAAGGCGCCAAGGGCATCCGGACGCTGCTCTTCGCCTTGATGATGTCACTGCCCGCCCTCTTCAACATCGGCCTCCTCCTCTTCCTGGTCATGTTCATCTACGCCATCTTCGGCATGTCCAACTTCGCCTACGTGAAGCGGGAGGCGGGGATCAACGACATGTTCAACTTCGAGACCTTCGGGAACAGCATGATCTGCCTGTTCCAGATCACCACGTCGGCGGGGTGGGACGCGCTGCTGGCGCCCATCCTCAACAAGCGGGAGCCCGACTGCGACAGCGAGATCGAGCACCCGGGGAACTACTACAAGGGCAACTGCGGCAACCCGTCGGTGGGCATCTTCTTCTTCGTCAGCTACATCATCATCTGCTTCCTCATCGTGGTCAACATGTACATCGCCGTCATCCTGGAGAACTTCAGCGTGGCCACGGAGGAGAGCGCCGAGCCGCTGAGCGAGGACGACTTTGAGATGTTCTACGAGGTGTGGGAGCGCTTCGACCCCGACGCCACGCAGTTCGTGGAGTACAGCAAGCTGTCGGACTTCGCCGACGCGCTGGACCCGCCGCTGCGCATGCCCAAGCCCAACATGATCCAGCTCATCTCCATGGACCTGCCCATGGTCAGCGGCGAGCGCATCCACTGCCTCGACATCCTGTTCGCCTTCACCAAGCGCGTGCTGGGCGAGGGCGGCGAGATGGACGTGCTGCGCGGCCAGATGGAGGAGCGCTTCATGGCGTCCAACCCGTCCAAGGTGTCGTACGAGCCCATCACCACCACGCTGCGCCGCAAGCAGGAGGACATGTCGGCCGTGATCATCCAGAGGGCGTTCCGCCGCTACATGATCCGCCTGGCCATGAGGAAGGCGTCGGCGCTCTACAAGGAGCAGCTGAAGGAGGGCGTCCACGACCCCGACAAGGACGTCATGGTCATCGGCAAGTTCAACGAGAACTCCACCTCGGACAAAACGGACGTGACGCCCTCCACCGCCTCGCCGCCGTCCTACAACAGCGTGACGAAATCGGACAAGGACAAATACGAGATCGAAAACAGGGAAAAGGACAACAAAGGGAAAGACCGAAAGAAATAAAGACTTTTTAACGCGGAACAAAAAATAAAAAATGCATCAGAGAAGTGAGGGACATCTGTTTACAGCTTCTAGACGTGCGCTTGTGTGTCGATCTTTAAGCGGTGGGGAATGAATCTGAACACATGAGGACTTCTCCCTGGGGGGTTAGGAGACACGTGATGCAGCAGAGTTGAACACAGAAAAGCCTCTCTACAAAAAACGCTTGTGATTTTCCTATTGGTTGTTGTTACTATCTGACACACTGAGTGTACCGTTGAGTTGTCTGTAGCTAGTGCTGCTGCTACTACTATAAATTCAGTGTCTTGAATTTAGCAATCGCTGTATCTCTTAACAAGTACTCTGCGTTTCTTTTCTTTTCTTTTTTTTTCCGGCGGTGGCGGTGGGGGGGTGGCGGGGTTTTACAAGTATTTGGTTTATGAGATTTCCTTTTTTTGTTTTTTTTTTTTTATGAGGAAAGAATGTTTTCTACTTTTTTGTGTCATTATTATTAGTGAGAATGTGTCCACTGCTTTAACTGTTGTAAAAAAAACAAACAAAGAAAAAACAACAAAAAAAACTAAAATAGCTGAATACTTCACCAACAATCTGAAAGTTGTATCATGCAGGGTCTGTGCCAGAAAGCTGAATCATACAGTATACAGAAGCAACAACAATGGAGAAATAGACATCAGTGATTGTTCAAATCTGTCTTGTGCTTTCTGGACTCTCACCCCCCGTCACAGTGGATAATACAAGTCTCTATAAATACAGAGAAGCTGAATGTATGCAAGCTGAAAGAATGAGACACGTTTAGAGGAATAGTTTACCTTTTTTTTTTTTAACCACTCTCAGGTCTGTCCAGTCGATGTAAAGCGTTAACGCTCATCAAGTCAAGTCGTGCTTTACAGGGAGCTACATGCAGGGAAGCGTCAGGACCTGCAGTACCGTCTCTATTTCTCATCTATCGGATTGAACAATCAGGATATAAAAGTCCAGTCGCGAATACCCACCTCGAGTTCTGTTCGCTAACATGCAGACCTGAGAGTGGTGCTGATCTTCTGTGTTCTTTAAGGCGAGACTCGCGTCCGCTTCCTCGTCCGTCCACTGCGGTACTGCAGCGCCTCCTCCAAAGAATTTGATTTCCCAGCTTTTCGCCCTCCGTCCCGCCTCCTCCCCACGTCGCCCCCGGAACTTCTCAAGCGATGAAAGACGCCAACGTCGCTCTTTCCTATGAAACTAGAATATGGCAATGTATCACATTTAAAGGTTATAATACCACAAATGTTTGTATGACATTCATGTTGTCGTTGATTTAAACTGAGAAGCAAGTGGTTTTAATGTAGTTTGGTTTGTAAATAATATAGCTATTTGGGCCCACAGTATGCATCACACTTACATTTGATGTAAGAGCACTTTTTATCCCCACTGCTATGTAATACCACGTGTGGCGGTCATACATGTAAGTGTGTGTGTGTTTGAGTGTGTGTGTGCGTGCAAGAGGAAGTTCAAGTGCATTTGTATTTGTATGTATATGTGTGTATTTGTAAGAAAAAGGAGACTGTGAGAATGTAAGATTTATCTCTTTGTGTGCAACTGGGGTCTGCAGGATGCTTCTGTTCTACTGACTATAAATAGCCTTTTTACTGTAGATATGAGTGCTTTTTTCCAGTCTTCGGATTTCATTTACATTTTTTCTAGAACCCGTTTTTGTCTGTTTTTCCTTTTCCGCTCCGTAACACATGAATAAACACATGTATGTTCCCCCCCATATCTGTAAACCATGAAGCAATCAGTAGCCATCTCTCATTGCGCTTGTAGTGTTTTAGTGAACTGCATGCAAGAAGTGACTACTGTCCGCTCATATGGTAATATCATTTTAAAGCCAAAAGAATAAAGGACATATTTTTTGTATGCGCTTGCCTATTTTCTCCGTTTCCTTTCCAGCCTTTTTCCGCGTTTCCCGGAGTTTTTTTTTTTTTCTCCACACTCATCTGGCCCTGAAGTCTGATTGCTTACATATACTTATATATCAATTTGCAAAATGTGACAAGTGACTTTTCCTTTTTTTTTTCTCGTTATAACCAAAGATGTGGCCACAAAACACAAAAATTTCCCAAATAAAACCTGTTTCAGGAAGCATATTTGGCATGCGGGATGCTTTCATTCTGAGGTGAGGGCTCATTTACAGACGAAGAAAGCGGCTCAGTGAGGTTTAAACGCATACTTAGCGTCTGAGGCGGTGGTCTGTTGGTAGCATTATGCAGGATTATGTATTGAATGAAGATAGCTGGAGGTCCCAAGGGTGACTGGGCCAGGGACGTCTACACGAGATTACACTCCACCATCGTCCTTTTAAGATAATATCAAACACGTTGAGTTTAAGGGTAATTTCGTGACCTCAAAAACTGCAATTAGACAATAATCGCCAACTGAACGCTCATTTACAGGATTTCACCCACATCTCATTTCACACTCCACATAGCTCTCAGTCGTCATGACAGTGAAGAGGTACATGAATAAATATTATTCAATAATAACGAATATAAGTACCTTCATAAAAACATGATTGGGAAAATTAATTAAGCGGATACAGGATAATGTCATTTTAAATAACATTGACTTGTTAATCCTGTATAAAGGATTTATGACTAAAATAGCTCATAATGTGCTTAAAAAATGATAAACTATGTATAAATGCTAAGAGGGGAAAATATTTTATTGAAACTGTATTAAATTGTGCCCCAAAATTTCTTCCGGAGCTTTCAGCCACATCCCATCATGACCGTGTGTGACCCCCCCCCAATTTATTATTTTATCACTGGAATTGATGACGTCGCTATGAAAACCTATAATCCGCTAAGTGGACCTTGAGTCTACCGTTTCCAAGGTCAAGCCCGTCTTGCTCTCCGATTGGAGCGCGCTGGATAGTCTTAGTTGGATCAGATTTCACAAAGACAAAGAGGGAAGATGGAGGTTGGGGGGGGGGGCATGGCTGAATGTGGAGAATTCTGAGGGAGTGATGTGTACTTTGACTTTAAATAAGGCATAAATGCAGGAAGTCAGACAGACGTGTGCATGGAAGGAGGAGGAGCAGGCGGCGGCGGGATAAACAGGAGGCAGGCTGAGGTGAGAAGCTGAGACTACCCCCACCCGGACACGCTTTTTTCCCTGCTCCTGCTTCTCCCTTCTTGTTGCCTGGCAACCTAACATCATAGCTCCCATGCCTGTGATTTGATCATGTTAGGAAAAAAAAAAAAGAAACAGAGGTCAGGGTGTGACCTCCATTGTGTGCCCAATGAGATCGGGTTTGCAGCCTATACCCTGCACACTTGTTGTCTCATTGATGGAGGGGGGAGGTGAGGTGGGTGGGTTGAGCCATGTCCTGTACATTCAGTCCCTGCAGCCTCTATTGTGTCCAGCACCTGCTGCGGGGTCTTGTTTGTTGTGTGGTTATGCAACGAGCCATGAGAATATTTCTATACATGAACGGGCCCGGCCAATGAGGTGACGCGGCTCCCTCTCAGGCCCCCGTCTGCGTCTCGCCGGGCGTCAACTCAGCAGAGGCGGTGCTCTCTAGGGTTGGAGGGGGGGGGCGCGCAGGATCATTTCTGCAGGAAAGGGGCCGACAGCAGCGTGACGCAGCAGTCAGAGAGATGCTCTGACCTGGACTCCACAGGTGTGTGCCGACGTCAAGACTCAAGCGTGATTTGGTTTTTGAGGAAGAAAAAAAAGGCCTTTTTAAATGGGCTGGTGATTGTCTGCTGACAGAGGGCAGACGTCCCGATGTCACGGATTGTCCCGAGGCTAAAAATGTGGAATCAACGACTACTGACGTCAGGAAAAAAAAAAAAAGATGATTTAACCCCCACCCCCTAATGTTGTCTGTCAGAGGCAAGAATGATGGAAACTGTTCATGGAGGAGAGGCGCCATCTGCTGGCAGCAAAACACAAAACTGTTCACTGAACTTCATTCATTGCTTTTAAAGCCTATGATTTGGGTATAAAAGAGTATGATATTACCATATCATGCAAATAGCCTCTAATGTTTTTTTCCACCCTAGGTAAGGTGTAAAGGTTCTATACAAACACATTAAAAGCATTAAAGTGGCTATTTGCATCATATAGGATCTTTAACATAAAGACAGGTTTAGATTAAGATGCAACAGATACAAGATACAATAAGATATTTCTACTAAATGTACCAAAAATAGGATATGGTATTATTATTATTACCACAGGGTCAGTGACAAACCATGAATCCGGATTTAATGTGGTTTAGGTAACACACACACACAAACACACACACACACACACACACACACACACACACACACACACACACACACACACACACACAGATAAACACTGAAACACATGAAACACAAGAAGGATGTTAAAAAGCTTTTAATCACATTGTCATGGAAATGTACAGTTGTTTAAAAAAAATAATAATAATAATCATGAAATATATTTTTTGGCCCCCAGTTCTTGGCAGTATTGAGAGACAAAATTAAAAAGTTTGACACATGCCTTAATGAAGAAATGAAAGAAAAAAAAGTCCAATTTTATCACATTGTTCACAAAACTGTAAAATGATAGATAACCCTACTGAAACCAAAGGCTTTGGCACATAGTAGTTAAAGATACAAAAAGGCGGAAGTAATTTAAAGTGTCCAAAATTTGATTCATTGCATTAGGTCATTTTTTACTGCGTCAACATCATTGTTTTATAATTACAGGAAAATTACCTAAAACTGATAATTCCCCTGGATTATATTGTAAGGTGTCATCTCGCAAAAATACTGTTAAAATTATTTTCTTCACTTTTGCCGTTTTGGGGCGTTTTCCGACGGTTAAACACGGCGTCATTAGCCATATGCTAGCAGCATGCTAGCAGGTAGCTACAGCCGAGACCGACGAGTAGCTTAATTTTGTGCGTATTTGAAGATAAAATAGAGCAAAGGTATAAAACTCACATAAGTTAAATTAACATAAACAGCAACAGTGGGAAGCTGTGAACACAATACTGTCGAAAGGATGTTTCTGATTGCTGCTGAATGGTGAGTGAAACAACATTAGCTCCTTAGCTGCTAAATGCTAAATGTTTAGCTAGCCTGCTGTCATGTTACGGGTGGCATAAAAACGCTTTTTATTGTCTTATTTCTCTGCTGAAAACTGAATACATTTATCTGAAACACTTGCCATGAGAACTTTGCACAATAAAATTGTGATATGTCTAAATTCAAGAAAAAAAGCTGGAAGATAGCAAAGATATGATATAGAGCTAAGAAGTCTTGTGGTAATTGTGACCATGAGCCCTATAATAATAATAATAATAATAATAATTAAACAAATTCGGTGCTTGTGCAAATATTTAGGTTTCTGGTGTATGCAAAAATGGCAAAACAATTTCTGTTAATAGAAAAATCTGCATTAAAATGGAAATCAGCATAGAATTGAACAAAAATGATCCTTTGTATGAATGACAAGGTGCTTATGTGTTTGGCAATGAATCCATATGAATGTCAGTGGTTTGCCAGTGACGTTATTCATCATTTTACAGTTTGTGTAAGCCTTGAAACATCGTAGGAAAACCTAATTCATGCTATACGGACAGGCATTTAAGAACAATTAGCAGCAACAATGGAAAATAGTGAAACGATACAAACACCTCAAAATCCTGCAGATTTGTCATAGATGCCAGCGACAGCCAGAAAACATGCTGTAATGAGCAAAGACTTTATAACAGGGCATAAATGATACTCCATATAGTTACCAGTAAATTACAGAAACACTGTTTTGTTGATATTTATCAATGGACATCTTATCCTTTTCTAGCCTCTTATCTAAACCAACAGGTTTAGAGATGACTCTTTGACCTTTCGTTTTTCCAAATCGGCAAAAGCAAACCACTGTGACTCATTCTGTCCTCGGAAGTGCACTTATCAGGAATAAATCGAACTCTGGCAGTCAAAAGGTCACCGATTTTTGAACTACTGATTCCCAAAAATGTGAACTGATCTCTCTGTGCTTGAGCCGCCATCAGATCCTCTCCGAGGCTGACGTGTCTGTCTTTTGGGCGGGCAGCTCCGCCGCCTCCTCCCCCGGCCGCCCCTCAGTCTGGGGTGAGTCATGGGCGTCCACTGGGGGGGGGTCGGCCGCAGCGTCACCCCCGTGGACGTCCGCACGTGGGCAGGGCTGAAGCGCCGGGGGCTCGGCGGGGCCGGGGAAGTGGCGGGGGATGCTTCGCTGCTCTGCTCGGCAGCCGAGTTCTGCGTCCATTCCGGGCTTGGTGGGGAGCGTGGGGGGCACGGGGATGTTTTCGGCGGGAAAAGCCGTGGCTTCGTCCATCTGATAGTGCTGCATGGGGGGGCTGCCGCTGTGGAAGGGGCTGCTCAGGCTCACCAGCCCGTTGTTGGAGTAGCCCAGCACGGAAGGGAGCGGGACCGAGTAGGGGGTGTGACTTGTTCCGTGCAGTGAGCAATCCCAGTCCTCCTCCTCCCTATCATCATCGTCTTCATCTTCATCGTCCTCCTCCTCCTCATCATCATCGTCTTCTTCGTCCTCCTCGTCCTCCTCGTCTTCCTCTGGGTTGATAGTTTCCAGGCTGTGTGTGCTGCAGTCTGACAGCCCGCTGCAAACACTGCTGCCGTCCTCCTCTTCCTCGTATGCTTCATCATCCTCGTTCTCGTCCTCATCTTCCTCCTCCTCTTCCTCCTCCTCCTCTTCCTCCTCTTCATCTAGATGGGAATCTGTGTCGCCTGTGTTCTGGAGGTGCATGATGGGAATGTGCGCCGTGCCGCTCATCAATGGGAACTGCAGGTTCGGCTGCTGCTGCTGTTGCTGCTGCTGGACCAAGGAGGAGTCGCCATGGTAACCGTTGCCATTGGTTACAAGCTGCTGCTCCGGCTGCGGCTGCTGCTGCTGCTGCTCCTCACGGCTCTTCTCCAGCTCCAGCTTCATGATGGTGTGCAGGAAGTGGGTGCGCACGCGGACCGGGTTGAACTCCAGGCGCCCCGTGGTGTTGGTGCAGCCCTCCTTGGTGCAGCCGCAGGGGAAAGACATGCGGTCCACCTGCGGGCGAAAATACATCAGACACAATGTTGTGGAACAGCGGCAACAGCAGAGGCGAAGTCAGCTGCCAGTCATAGTCATGCTCGACGGGAAGCAGCAGAATCTGATGTTGGTTTTAAAATGATTGCACACAAGAGGACAGCCTGAAAACACTAAATCAAAGTTAATAATTCCTAAATACTATATTGAGAAAAAAAACGTGGTCTCAAAAATCTCACAAGCAGCATCTATTAATGTTTCCTCAAAAAGCTTAACACCACCCAGAATGCCTGATATCTGTCAAACAGCAGCTTTTCAACAGGCTGTAGGAGGCTGTGAGATGAGAGCACGAGGCCCCCCCCTGGCTTTCTTAAAAACCTGGAATGACATTTTCTTCAGTCTCCTGTTGATTGAAGCACTGATGTATGTTGGGATTTCCTCATGAAAACACTTGTTTTTAATTCCAGGTGCACAGACAGACAGGAACAACACTTTAGGATTTTAGCTGGGCCTCACCACAGTTCCATTTACCTGGCACTTAATGCCGGCCAGGCTGCAGGCACAGGTCTCCGGGTCACATATCCCCCGGCAGCGGCAGCCACACTCCTCCCGGGACATGCGGAGCGTGCGCAGCTCGTGCTTCTCGTCCACGTCGATGCGACGCACGCCCGACGCGCGCAGGAGGGAGCGGCGCCGCCTGGTGGTCAGCGGCTGCAGGAAGAAGTAGTCATCCACCTCCGTGTTGTCCACGTCCAGGTCGTCCTCGGAGATGTCGTCGAGCGTCAGAGTGTCCGCCTCCACTGACGACACCGTGCCGTTCTTAGTCAGCTGCAGGACAGGAGGCCAAGTTACATCGTCACTGAAAACATTTTGAGAGACCTGACCAATGCTTTATAAAACTGTATTTTTTAAAAGGGGTCATTTTAAAGTTTAAAATTATGTATTTCTTCTGATAGGAAACATTTGACCACTGACTTTGAGCTTGATGGCGTTGAGCTTCTCCTCTTTGAGATGGTTCCTCAGCATGTTCCTGTGGCTCCTCTTCTGCTCCATGGCGAACTCCCTGAGGGTGAAGCGCTTCACCCCGCTGTGGCGTGGGGACATCCCCAGCGTGCTGCCGCCCTGCGTGGGCACGCTGGTGAAGCCCTGGCGCCGGTTGAAGTAGTAGACGGTCACGCTCTCGAAGTGAACGCTGCGGCCTCGCAGCCGCTTCGACTGCTGCTGGAGCGAGGAGGCTGGGAGTGAAAGAGAGGTGGGAAAAAATCAAGTTTGCATGTTAATCATAGAAATGCTGCTAAGAGATAACAGTATAAAAGTAAATTCACATTATTACTGTTTTCAGCCCTTATATAGATATTTCTCATATTCAATCCAACCACTCATTATCACCTGCAAGCAGCACATTCCCCCCACTCACACACACACACACACACACACACACACACACACACCTCATATTGCTCATGACAACGGACCATAGCAACGGACCCGTCTGTGAAGTAAGCCTCTCTCTGCGTGTGCACTGTGTACTGAATGAGAACATGCAGGGGAGGAAGGGCCGTTGAGCAGTGAAGGCAGCACACCGAATTCCCCTCAAATATGATCGATCCAGGCTCCACAGCTCAGCTTATTGCCACCACTGCCAAAAAACGGTGCTTTCTAGTCAACTATGATAAGTAACTTTAGTCAAATCAGCCACCACTATGAAAGACATGGATACAAATATAGAGATATAGATATATATAGTTTTAATTTAAGTAAAATGTGCCGGAAGTGGTCGACTTTATGGCACAAAAATTGTGGTTAAGCCAGACATTTTTTAATATGCAATGCACAACAAATGAAAATATTACTTAATCACTTACTTGTATATATACAGTAAATATTTGATTTTGTGAAGAAAAACGCACACACTGCTATTTCTTAAAGGCCTAATATTAATATTTCTTCATTTTCTTTAAAAGTAATGAAACACATTCATGTTTTGCGATGGAGTTTCTCTTCCATAGAGTTGTGGTGGGAGCTGCTGACAGAGTGTATGTTTGCGATGTGTGTGTGTGTGTGTGTGTGTGTGTGTGTGTGTGTGACCTTACAGTCCAGCAGTCCGGCGGGGACCGGGTGGTTGAGACTATCGCTGCTGTTTCCGCTGTCGCTGCAGGAAACCTCATCATCGTCAGAGCCCTGCAGGGACAGATACGGGGAGGGTCCCTCCTCCAGCTTCCTCTTCAGGATCCCACTCATCCTGTGGCTCCTCCCACTGATCGCACCTGTACGCAGGACATAGGTAACGCTTACCTGCCGGAATGATCATCATCATTCAAGGTAAAACGAGAATTCACCCAAAAACATTCTCAACTGTGCATCCTCATATTTTATTAATTTATTATTCATACTTCTGTTATTCATGACTATATAAATATCCACTATAAATTATTGTGTTAAACGACTACATATCGTATCGTACACATCGATACACATCTTCAGATTTAGATAAAACATTAAATTGAATGATGTTGTTAAAAGATGAATTATTCAGAAAAAATATATATATGTAGTGTCACAAAACCAAATACCTCTCAATGGCCAGTATTTATACTAAGCCCAGCTCTCCCATTACATTGTTTGCACTTTTATGTGTGGAAAGGTAAAACCTGACAAACCTGACCAAAACAATAGTTGCAAAATATCAAAGCTGATCAATTCAGAAAAGATCCAAGTTCAATTTGACACCCCTACCAGTGTGTGCAGTTAAGTGAGTCAAAGAGTCGAGGATGAATCACATGTTGAGCTCTTCAGGGATCACATTCACACATTCACACCTGGAAGCTGCTCAGTACAAACACAGTTTGATCTTCCAGCTCCACTGGAGCAGTTCGGGTTAAGGCCTAAAGGCCTCAGTGGTGATAATGAGGGAGGGGCATCTTCTCAATCTATGACCTCTGGTCCCTACTACCCTTTTCCTACTGGCTGCTTTTAAAGTAAAATTGAATGTAGAGTAACAAATGCCTCCATCACGACTTCTCTCCCAACAGTTGATTAGGAGTCGTGTGTCTACTCCACAGCACTTTGTGAATCCTTAAATTTCAAGCGAGTAGTTAGATGTTGAGCTGCTTGTGAACTGGACCGGTAGGGGATTACATCATATGCAGCAGAGCTGAATGCTGGGCCAAGCTTCCCCTCTCAGGCTTTGTCTCCCTTATCCTTCTCTTACAAGCCAGTGCCGTACACTTCTCCCAGCACGTCGTGTCCTTTGCTCCCCCCGTTCCCATTTCTCCTTTTGTCTTTACATTCTAAGTGCAGTTTAAAAAAAAAACAAGGAAAGATTATTCCACTTTACCATGTACCCGGCGCCCCTCTCCTCTTCTCGCCACCCTTTCATTGGAACAGGAGAACAGCACAGGTCCGTACACACACTGAACACATCATGCGACTACACAGCCTCTCTGTGCATCTGCCGCCTCAGAAGGTGTTTGCACCTTGTTCATCTGCGTGCATCTGGTCAAGCTCCTCACCGGTGCCATTTAGGGCAGTGTGCAACCACACACACACAAACACACACACACACACACACATTGCTGCTCTCGTGTCTGCATGCATGCGCAACCTCCCACTCCCCATGCATGTTAGCAAAGGGGTGGGGGGGGTTCTTATTGACAAACATAAATACTAAACAGATGCGGCCAGCCTCCTGCGATGGGATCATGCCTCCTCCTCCTCCTCCCCCCCAACCCTCCCTCCCCCTTCCTGTGTCATTGGACGCTCTAAAGGCTTCCTGCCCGTGAGCGTGTGCGAGCATGACCGCCACTGACCTGTTTCCTCGGCTCGCCGTTGGTTTCCAGGAAGTCCTCGACTCTCTCCTCTGCATCACCCAGTGTTCACCAGCAGCAGCCAAACATCCCCATGTGTCGTGATGATGCAGTGAGCGCTGCCATGATGCCTGCTCCCCCTCTCTCTCTCTCTCTCTCTCCCTCTCTCTCTCTCTCTCCAGCAGCCTCTGGCACTAATGTGCAGCTCTGAACACCTCTACTTCTGTCACTGTGTTATGCGCTCCCTCTCTGCGCCCTCATCCTATGCTCATACTGTCAGCTCTCTCGCTGTCTGATTCTCTCTCGCGCTGCACCCCCTCCTTCCCCTCTCTCTCTCTCTCTCTCTCTCTCTCTCTCCTCACAAAGACTTGTTAGCTGAGCTCGATGCTGCTGCCGGCTGGAGCACTGGAGCTTGACTGAGGTGAAGCAAGCCCTCCGAGATCACAGGGAGAGAAAAAGGCAGGGGTTGGGGGGGTTGTGGATGTGGTTGTGGATGTAATGGGGTGGGGGTGGAAAGTGTAGATTCTGCTGTGTGAAACATCTCTGTACCACACTTACAGCAATAATTAAGCCAAAAGCAGAGTTTCTCCGTCTTTTCCAGTGTTTTTCCCCACTCCCTGCAATATTTTGCCCTGTCTGTATTATTATCACCTCAGGGTATTTATCATGCAAATGTAAATGTTGCTTGCTGACATTCTCTTTTTTTTTGTGTCTGTAAAGCTCATTTGAAATTGAAAGAGATAGCAGAGACAAACAGATCAGAGGAAACAAGAAAAAAGAGAGACAATGACTGGGAAATCAATTATTTCCACTGTGCCTTTGCAGAAAAAAAGCAGCGAGTGAGTGGGTCAGTGATATTTGTAATCGTGTAAGTAGAGGAAAAGGCTTCTGATGTTGCTCAGGTATAGAGAAATAACTGAACCAGTTGAGTTTTCATATAGAAAGGCTGTAATGCTTTTTTTATATTATACCAAAAAAATCCCATAGAACATAAAAAATGCAGATACTGCAGTCAACTTTTGGGCAATCTCCATGGAATGTAAGGAGGAAAACTCTACAATGCAGACAAAATGTGTTGTCTTGGCCTGTTTTGTCCATGAAGACAGTCAAAACTTGAGACATTAGACATATGGTAGTCCCTGTCATTACCCCATGTGAGTCACACATGTGCAGTCAGGTCGCTTGGACAAACCCGTTTGGAGTGTCATTGCTTTTTAAAATTAGTGATTTACCACAGAAAAGGGATTTCTATCGGGTCTAAAGACAACAATCAATGGGAGATTAGCCATTTAATTAGCTCATGACTTGTGTTTTCTTGAGGATAGCACTCTTAAGATAAAATACAAGCTGACCAAAAGGTCTCATATTTTTCACTTTTTCACTAACATCTGCATACAGTTTTCCATGTTTCAAGCTTCTGTCTGGAGCTCCACAATGAACAAGTTGTGTTGTGTCTGTCTCAAGAAACCAACAATACCGAGCCACGGTGTCTATCCTGGAGACATCAAGTGGTGAGGTTGCAGAACTGAGTGGCCCAAGTGTGCTAGAGAACATATGGCAGCTTTAAAAAAAATAATATTATTTATAGTTTATTTTGCAGAGACAGTGCACAGTTAAAAGTTATTGCACCAGTCGCCTGGAAGCTAATTTACATCTGTCGTTACTTAGCAGGGAGACAATAAAAAACTACCTCAGTACAGCAAATGCATCAAACTCACTACGACAGTTCTTGAACTGAATTTGAATTAAAAGCTCAGTTCTGCTCGAAGCTGCTGAGGACACTTAAATCCTTCAGTTTTATGCGTATTTATTTAGTATTTTGAGTTTGACATGTAATTTCTGACCCTCTAAAGATCCTGTGACCCACTTAATCACTTGTTCTGGGGCTTTTCACCACGTGGCCCTCATCAGCAGACACATTCTGCACAGCTTGGAATCGCTGCGGAGAATTTCTTCTGATTTTTTTTTTGGCTGAAAAACATCAACTTTCATTTAACCTCCTCTGTCGGGGTAAAAAAACTGCTCCTCAAAAACAGGCAGTGTGTGCTTGACCGTAATGAGACAGGAGTCCATTTAAAGATTTAACCCTGTTCCTGTTCCTTTTCCTGATCTGTGTGTAGCTACATCTACACAAAAATGTTCATTTTAATTCGGATAAAAATTCATCTTTTACATTTACTAAAGGATAAAAAGGATAGGTGCAACAATTTCTTTAAAAAATATGTTTAACCACCCAACCCCCACCCACAATCCCCTAAACATCGTTGCTATAGCAATGCAGGTCCGTGAATGTTCGCCATCCCATTATAGTTGAACATGGATGAAAAATATCTGAAAAAAGCCGTAGCCTTGAGATTTTACATACGGACTGGTCTTTTTTCTTTTTTTTTTTTAATGAAACAGAGAAAGCGGAACACATGGAAGCTGTTTCACAGCTTTCTTCTTTTTTGCCTTTATGGTCAATTCTCAAAGGAAATAATCATAATAACCCAATTTATTATGCTTAATATGATACATAAAAACATAATAACACAGACATTATGTTTATTTATGACTATGTCCGTCTGTCACATGGTACATAATTGCACTTCAGGATCCGCCACAGCTGATTATTCTCCTCTTTCTCTGTAGCGAGGAGCCTCGCTAATTAGTTTAAAGGGTGATTAAAAAGTAGAAAAGCTCGCCTTGTGTCTGTGCTGTCGGCGGCGTGCAGTAAATGCCCTTGGCTGTGGAACTAAGGGCAAAAAAACACATCACGACATAAATCAAGTGTTAGATGTGAATAATAATAAAAACACACACACAATCTCAAAACTCCCACTTATCCTCTTTGCACAATATGTCAAGTGCTGTGAGCTGAGCATGAGCGTGAAGAATTTTAAACTGAAAAATACTTAACAAAACCATTTTGTCAGCAACTATCACCTGAACCCAACTTGGTGTTTGAGGAGGATGTTTTTTTTTTCACTTGTGTGCTGTGCTCTGACTCGCCTGGTTTTCTCCTGGCAGTGCCAGAGTGATCCTTCCAATCAGCTTCCATGGCAACGGGCCATGAGAGGGAGGGGGAGGGGGGGTATGAGTCAGAGGAGGAAGAGGAGTAGGCAGCTAGAGGGGCTGTGGGGAGGTGGGGGCTGGGATGTGGAAGAGTGTCTGCAGTTTCACAGCGAGGAGAAAAGAAAGTGTGCGCGTGCAAATTTCAAACAATGGGAACATTTAATAGACAGTAAAGTAAAACAACCATTTTCTCAGACAGCAATAGCATCACATTAAGGTAACAATGCATGATCAGGATTTGAACATTACCCTGTTTTTAATATATCAATATTATGAATTCCATGCATTCACTTTGCAGATGTGGCTCCTGAGGTCACAGGAGGACTGGAACCATCTGCACAGGCCGTGTCAGTCTCTAATCCAGAAATCACACCATCAATTATCCTTCAGTAATAGTAAGAGTCATAAGCAACCTGACAACAGAAAGAGCCATTTTCCATTTTTTGCTTTGGATGTTCTGTCTGCAGGATTATTGTGGTTTTACTGACCATCTGCTTGCACGGCAACAACTCTTCTGTAATATAACAGTTGCTGGTAGAAATGAATGTAAGCAGTGCTCAAAAAAAAAAAAAAGCAGCAGCATTTTAATGTTGCTGTGAGCTGAAGTAAATAATAAAATGAAAGATGTATTAGCTCCAGGCTGCTAGTTGTGCATCCTGCTTCCCTGTCACAGTAAAAAAGTAAAAGTACTTCATCTACTGGAGAAATTAAAAAAAAGGGGAGAAAGGAAAGTCAACATGTTGGTTTGGAACAAGCCAAATGAAGTGGTAGTGGGAGCTACTGATTTAATTCACCGCGGTGTCGGGGATCATCAACGGGGGAGGTTCCTGCTCGGTGACACCATCCCTCTACTGTAGGTTTTCGCCTCGGCTCGAGTCATTAGCTCATCATTTATTCCCAGCCTCCCGTCCGGCTCGGCTGCCTGGTCGCTGTAATTGTTTCCCCGGGGACTCAGGCGAATGGCTCAGCTGTCTCACTGCGCTGTGACCCACAGACACGTATGTGTGTGTGTGTGTGTGTGTATGTAGAAGACGGTGAAAAAGACAGAAAAGGAAGAGAAGGGCGCTTCTCGACCTCAGGGGAAACAAATAGATGGCACTATCTATTTATATCTTCATCAACTATTTATTGTATTTTTCATTTTGGCCAAAACAACAGCTGATTTAACCCTTTTTCTAAAATTAGAAGTGCAGGACTTGTGCACGAATTAGGTTTCTATGGTGACTAAATATGCAGTTCAGTCCTCACAGAAATAGCGTCAGGGAGAGATCAGCCGAGCTGCCGACGCTTTTCTTCCTGGGAGTCATAAATGTCACTCAGTTTGAACCAAAAAATCTGTAAACTCCATTTAGGCTTTAGGAAACTTTCATCCCTCAGCGAGTCTCATATGATCATCTGCTGCAATTAACACATCAATGATTCATTGTCCTCCTGTTGGTGTAGATGTTTAATTTGTCTTGTCAGGTGCAAGAAAACTATTAATATGCCTGTACATTTAACATTTTATAATATTATACATTATGTACGATTAACATTATATCAACAGTTTATTGTTTGTTATATATTAAAACATATTCATATATCATATTATGGTAATTTCTCCACTTTGTATTCTCACATAAAGGTTAACTTTATCTATGTGTCTTGTGACACATAATGAAATAAATGAGTTAATTAAAAAACAACTAATTAACACAGGCAGTTTGTTGCAATGAGACAACCCTGTTTGTTTGACTCCATATGTTTTAGCCAGGATTAATAGAGAAGAATAAGAAGAAGTTTTCCCCGTGGTGTGGGTCTCTGCGGGTAACTTGGTGGGCGGGGCTAAGGCTCCTGGAGCTGTCAGTCACAGTATATATATATTTATATATATATATTGCCAGGCAGCGCGGCCTGCTGCTGACGCCACCTGACCTATTTACACACTTGTTTTTTGGCCTGAATGAATCACAACTCGCTATGTTTTGTGTTCGACGCCTCATTGCGTTGCTTTCCAAGGAAGTAACAGGAAAACAAAAGCTGCCAACACTTCGCTTACTTGTAAAACTGTCGCGATCGTGCTTGACAGTCGACAACAAGCCCTGTGAGCATTAACCGTGGCGCGTCGCCAAGCTTCCAGTTTCCACGTATTTTGCCACTTTTTTTGTGCGGCTGGGTGTTAATCGGCCTTGCTCATTGATTACGTTTTAGCATGTGACATTCGGAAAGCACAGGTGTAAATGAATGATGCTGGAAGTTAATTTAGCAGCTGGTGATGTAGTGCATGTTGGGACAGGTGCATAATCAGGAGCCATGAGTGCGGCACCTGAGCTTTTTCCTACAATGACTCAAAGTGTTTGCCGTGGAAGGTAACTCATTCTATACATGTTCGCAAAGTCCTGAGGAGAGGTTCATTAAACGGCTCAAAGGATTAATGCAGCTCCATGACTGAAGGACAGTGGCCAACACTAAAGCCAATTATCTCTCTAATTTACTTTTAAACGGTTTGCCGCCTACAATAACTACGTCTACTGCTGATTTTAGTCATCCTTTAAAAATAGTAGGAAGTAGGCATTTTCACAAAAGATATCCAGTTGGAGGAATGACATCATCTTCATTTCCTAGTCTCATGGTGTGTTTCCACGTGTTG
The DNA here is from genome assembly GCA_036785175.1 of Eupleurogrammus muticus. Taxonomy (NCBI): domain Eukaryota; kingdom Metazoa; phylum Chordata; class Actinopteri; order Scombriformes; family Trichiuridae; genus Eupleurogrammus; species Eupleurogrammus muticus. The sequence continues at coordinate 1,536,181 of JAYKQN010000024.1, forward strand.
AGCAGCAGAGGGCAGACTTGTCATTGAATAAAATAATAAGGCAGTGATCAGAATGGGATTCTATGGGATAGATAGAAAGATAGTGAGATTAATGTGTGACTAGTCAACACATGTTTTCTTTTTAATTTGACCACCCAATGATGACCCACTGTGTCATAGGTAAACATATGACAGGTATTTATTCTATTAATTTCAAGTTCGCTGGCTCGGAATTTCTAACCATTTCTCCCTGCACAGCACAGCACAAGAACCGACTCTGCCAGGACAACTGATTTCCAGGGCAGCGACACTTTGCTGGTCTGGAACTATAACTAGGTTTGCATTGGTAGACATAGGGAAAGACCCCCAAAGGTGCGTGGACCTTCACTTTGGATCCCCCATAGACGCCTGCTGTGTGCTGGGTGTATAATGTGATTTCATTAGAGCAACAAGCTAACGGCCCATTGAAGGATGCATGCAACCCTGCAGTTTCTCAACAAGGGATCTACCTTTCCAACACACAGCAGTTCCTTTTTTTTTTTTTTTATATATATATTTTTACTGTGGTTTAGTGCTTCCTGTAAATCAGCGTTGCAGCCAGCTGTGATGAATGTGAAGAAGAAGACTCACTTTTTCCGGCTCAGAGGAGGAGGAGGAGGTGGCTGAGGACTGGTGAGGAGAGCAGATGGCATCTCCGTCTGTCTGGTCTGTTTAAAGAAAGCCACGGGCGAAGCCTTAAGTCAAACACGCCAACGACACGGCCCGAGATGATCTCAGAGCTTTCCACCACTTTCTCCCCCCCTGAACGCATAAAGATTTAATACGCGTTCCTATCTCTTATCGTTGCCCAGTGCTGTGTAACCAGCTCTAAACATTTTCCAATCATACAAAATTCAGCGTAACACCCTATTCAGCCCAGCAGCTCTCATACATCTGAAGTTACACGATTGTAAGTGCAGCTATTAACAACAGATTTAAATATTTACTACACTGTCTGCAGCTTCTCCTCACGAGGCTTCTGTGCAGGGAATGTTGTATTTTCACTGATAGTAAGACTGTTGCTGCTCTTCATTACTAGCCTCTGGCCCTATCAAATGACCTGTAGTGTGACAGTGAAGGCGAGCGAGGAGGTTAAGCCCCGGCAATTGGAGTGTCGCTGTCATCTGACCCCGACTGCTGTGCCTAGAAAGCAAGCAGGAAGTATCACAGAGGGAAGTACAGTAAGTATTAAATTCCAAGAATTCCTGCATGGCATAAATATGTTAAGGGATTTAGCAAATACTGACGGCAATAGGGATTGATTTAGCGGAATCAGTAGTGGGGTTCCACAGGGATCTATTTTCACCCCATTACTATTTACATTATATATGTGTAAAATTATTCTTCCTTGTCTTGTTCTTTAACATCCACGTTTGTCTCTGTCTGCCTAGACTGCTGTTCACTTATCTTCCACGTAGACGACTCTAGGGGAAATTCAAGATACAGCCTATTAATTTCAAGGCAGAACTTAAAAATCAAAATAGCAGAGAATTGAAATCTGTTCTCTGTCCAACATAAAACCCAGTAGGCTGTGACTGTCACGCCATCATCACTTCAGCAGTTAAAGCCTGTTTTTTTACAGTCCATTACGTTTTATCACTAATTACAAACTTCATACTCCTCGCTGCTGCCTCTCTAACGAAGTTGGATGGACTTATATAAAATAATATTATAATATTAATAAAGCTATATTATCTCTTAGATATCCATGTCTATGCGCTAGTCTTTGCAAAACTAGTTTGAGGTTAATAGACTGCATTTGTACAGCAGAACAGACATCAGGAGGAATTTGGAGTTAAGTCGATCCCCTGAGGAAGAAACTTTTTAATAATTTATATATTTTCTAGTGTTTTTTTCTGCTCACTTCTCTTCCATTTAGCACTGGTGTGTTAGCAACAATAGGCGTCATGTAGCCATGAAATAAAGCCTTGCTTAAAGATACTTCCCCGCAGGCTCACTGTAGGTTGAAATTCCCTGTGAGCTTATCATCCAAGGAACCTTTTTGCTTGACACACATTCATCCGAGGCCACATAAAATATGTATTAGCGCAGCTTAAATGAAAGTATGGTTTACAGAGCGGGGTGCGACATCTTCATACGGGATAACGAGACTCCCAAAAAGCCCGGGACCCATTCCTCATTTCTTCTCTGGCAGAAACGGAGCGCTGAAAGCAGACGTTTCTCATGGCTTTCCCCCATAACGTCAACAAACCAACAGGAATGAATGTGGTGGGCCGGGACATGATTTTTCCTGGCGAGAGTTTGCACAGTTCTAGACGAATCTGTGATTGATATACAGTAGATTTTTTATTTTTTTTCCTTTATTTCCAGACGTTGTCCTGGGAACGAGAAAGACCTTTTGGCTCTGTAAGAAAATACCATGTAAAAGTATGTTAAGTAGGGATATTTACAGCATCTTTGAATGGCTTACTGGAAGACTGAGCATGTGTATACTTCTTTTTTTGGCATCTTAGACAAAATAAAAGGGGAATTGTTATTTCCATCTCCTTATCTTATCAGAGGGATCATTCAGCTTGTCCGCTAGGCTAAATAAAGTCGTCTGGAGTCCTTGGGCATTCAACATGAGAACAAACCTGCAGCATCTTTTATTTAACAATAGCAGACAGTGTTTTTCAGCAGAAAGCCTTTCCTGAATACCCACTAGAGCTGCGATATTGTCTTCTTCTATTTAAGAAAAGCTGATCCGGGGCTTTGTGTTAGCGCCGTTGTGTTTTCTTCACACGCGATTCCGCTTAAAACACTTAGCATGTGCGGCGCGCGTGCGTGCGTGTGTGTAAACGCACAGATATTGACGAAATCAAAATCCCGGAAGTAGATTTTGAGTGTCTTGGCGTAGCCCGCTGTAAACCGAGCGGCCTGCGCGGACACAGGATCCAGCAGAAAGCGACACACACACCGTTGAATAATGCATCCCCCTCTGGTTTAAACGGAGTGGTGCCTTGTCCGTCCCGAGTACTATCAGATGCTATCAGGAGCGCTCATTCATTAAGATGGGATTGTCTGGATCGCTCACACACTTTCCACCTGACCCCCTGCAGCTTCTACCCCCCCCCTCGGCTCACAAGGCCTGAAAACTGTGATTCAACACCACATTCACTGAAGGGCGACTGAAAATATCTCTCTCCTTTATTTGTTGTGAGAATCACACTTTGAAATGTGCTCGGAGGCCAAGGGGAAACGGCTGAATCATTTCCTCTTTCCTTTTTTTTTTCGTGCCAGTGCACAGAGCAGGAAAACACTCCTTAGGAAGTGTCGGCTGTGGTGTCGGTGTAAAATCAGCGATATCCACCGCCGGGGCTGCGGGGCAGGCCGGCGGCTTCGTTGTTACGGTTCTTCCTTGATTTGTTCAGGAATAATGAGCCTTCCTATCCGCCCCACAGCTGAACCAATGGGCGGGGGGGGCGAGAGGAAGGTGTGAAAGACAGGATGGGTGAAGCAAAAAATGCCGTTAAATGTGTTTCCTGGAATTCTGCAAGGGATCACTCAGGACCAGCTAATGGAAAACTGGGTTATTACCACCGTTGTTTGCACAAATTCGACCCGTGTTTGTCTGTTTTACATTAGTTGACATTTACCAATGGTTACTCCATTTATTGTGTAGAAGCATAAAACAAGATACGATTTTTTTTGTTTGGAATAACGTGTCTGGGAGAGTTTCCTACGGATCCTCATATACGCCATGTAGGGACTGGGAACAGTGTGTGTGTGTGTGTGTGTGTGTGTGTGAGAGAGAGAGATATTGCATACTTCCAACACTAATTACAGGGCATGTGAAAATCTATTAGAGTGTATTTACCATGTTTCACAGACGTCTTAAAACTGTCATCCGTCTGAAATCAATTTTATAAGATATCATAAAATCCGTAAATGTGTTGAAATGTGAAGGTGATGAAACAATGTTAAGAATTTTGACAATTCAGAAGCCTTAAAAGCTCTTTTCCTCCGCTGTTCCTTTTCTTTTCCTTTCTTTGTCGTCACTGCTGCAGCCTGCTCTTAATACTCATATCTCAATTTGCTTTTCTGAGCCCACAAGAGTTTGCATAGGCTCCTCTGTGTGTGTGTGTGTGTGTGTGTGTGTGAGAATGTGTGAGTAATTACAGGGCAGACTAGAGAAGAAAAAACTTCCCTTGTGAACTTTTCCTTTTCTCCTCCTCTTTCCTCCAGCCTCCCGGTGCCTGCACAGCTCGGAGCGCCTCTCGCAGACGGACACGGACCCCGGCAACTCCTGCATCTTCACCTCTGCTCCTCACCCTCTTTTTTTTCAGGGGGGGGGTTTAAACACTTCTTCCTCAACCCTTCCAATCCACCGCACACAATAGATCCCCCCCCCCCTACTGCCACCCCCACCCCTGCAAAGCTCCAGCCTGACAGGGAAAAAAAAAAGGGGGGAGATACTGTTTCTCTACAACAATGGAAATTCAATCAGGAAATGGAGAAGAGGTGGCGGAGGCCGCGGCGGCGACCCAGAGCGCCGTGTCTCATGCTCAGTGCGGGCTGCGAGCGGAGGCAGCGGACGAGCCCGTGCTCAGGGAGGATCTGCAGGCTGGAAAGAAGATCGAGAGGTTCGACATCCCGCTTGATAGCCTGAAGAAGATGTTTGAGAAGCCCGCTGTGGCAAGCGCGGTGAGTACCGCCACTGTGTGTTCTGTAACTGTAGTATATGTGCAATGAAAACCACCTTTGTGCAGGTCATTGGTGGGTTGAGGTGGACTGCTGGGTCCTGCTGGATGGATGGGGTTGCATGCAGTTTGCATTTCAATGCAGGTTTCATAACCTTTAGAGAAACTTTCACTATAGCTCTTATAGCACTTGTTAACCCTAACTGGCGACTTTTTTACAGGAGATTATAACAGGAAAAAACATTAGCGGCAGTTATGCAAAGATTAGGCAAAACAGGATGCAGCTTATCTTTGAGCTCTGAGTTCAGATATGATTCACTCACTGACAACTTGGGCTTTTTTTCCGCGTTTTGTTGATGTTGGACAAATGCTTTCAGGACACGTCTCCTGTGCTGAGGAGGTGGAGGAGGACAAGGGGGGGGGGCGCTTCTCTCACGCTCTGTTTTTCCATCTCAGCTGGCTTCTCTGAGAGGAAAATCTAAGTCTGTTGGAAGCAAAGCAGGCCATTATGAGAAAACCTCCCGTTTGCCAAATGTCTGATGATGAGGTAAAAAAAAGAAAATGGGGGCCACATGACCTACTTTTTTTTTTTTTTTTTTTTTGGGGGGGGGACGTTCTAGAAATGAGCTCAACAACGCAAACTTTTTCTCTCCTAATATCCGATCTCTGAGTCTGAACCGGACCAAATCCACGAAGGGTGGCCCGTTGCATTCTGGGTATCGTAGTCCCCAGTGTGTGCCGGTGGCACAGACACACACCAGCTGCGTCAGTGCAGTGCCGCTGGGCCGCTGATATCTGACACCCTGCTATTTCAGAGTTATTTCGGGGAACTTTATGGTTAAGCAGGTTTTTAAAAATAACCCTGTAATTGGCATGTCGGCCGTGGCTGGGAGCAGCATTAAGCTTCCCCAGGGACGCACACAGAGCGAGATAGAGCGAGCGCGGACATGGATCTATTAGAATCACATCTGGCTGCTGAGATGAAAACATTTCTTACAGATTACTGTGGTTAATGATCCACATCAGTGAAGCCAAAGTCAAAGATAGGCTCTTTTCAAGGCCGGTCCAGCTCTGAACTGCAGATATCTGTGTCGTCTTTAGAAAAGAAGGCTAATGCGTCTTTATTTATGTCGCGAGTGTTTCTAGTTGGAGCCATAACAATGTGCAGTGATAAGAGCTCGGCTCTGGCTGTTTTACATTCCAGAGATACCCGTTGACCATTAGTGAACAACGCTCTTACACTCTATTATAGGAGAAAGCCTGTTGATTTACAAGCAGCACAGAGGTGTGGCGGTCCAATGCTTGTTAAGGCTGAGCTAATCATTTTTAGTTTTTATTAACAATAAATCTCACCACTTGCAGTGACAGAAAAGGTTGATGGTGACAAAAAAAAAGAAAATGATCTGCAGACTCTGTGGTTGTTGTAGCAGCTTGTGTAATGTACATTTAATATATTTTGGTAATATCTGCACCTCTTTCCCTGTGAGGCCTTAAACACTTGAGAGACTCGCCTGCAGATATTTTGCAGCCAAACTCTTCTCGCTGAAACCAAAAACTTGCTGAAAAACTGTGACTGCTCTTACTCAACGTAATCCAGAGATCTTGAGAAGATCCTGTCCTCAGGCTTCTCAGTCGGATGGAAATGGAGTTTTTTTTGGGAAACATCTGACTTTGACTGTTATTAAGTCATTTTCTGGTCAGATATCTGTGCTCTTTCTTATGGGAAAAGCTCTGTTAAACCCGCAGACACATGAAGAAACAGCTGGACGAGGAAAGGAAAGACAGCACACGCAGCACATTTTGAGAAGGGAACACTCAATATAAAAATTGAACATCACATAATGCAATTCTATAGTGTCTTTCTATATCATTCCTGTCCAGCAAAAGGCCAACTCCCCGACCACAGCACAGCTTTCCGTGCTCCCCCAACACAACAAGCCTTGCTAGTTTCTTTCTGACTTTTTGTGTTGTCATGGTTAAATACTTGGTTTTGGCTGGAGAAGTGTTTTTGTTGCAGTTAAGAGAAACCGTCATGGAAAAGGAAGCAGGAAACAAACGGGGGGTCACAGTCGGAGGTTTTCTCGACCTCCTTTCCCCCCCCCCAGCGACTTTGTGTCTTTAGAATTTAATGCCACAGGTGGACCCGAAAAAAATCACAACTCTGCAAAACTTTTGCCAGTTGAATCCAAGTAGAAAAGATTCATGCGGCTGTTTTTCTTGGTCCGTTCTAAGCCTCCTCCTAGTTTATCGCTCCGTGCATCTTTTAGTTTATCCATCCCTGCGTTATTTCTACTCCCAGAATCCTTCCGGGAGAACCGACGCTTTGCGGAATAATTCATTTTGACGTATAATGGATAATCAACTTGCCACGTTAGCAACCAGATTCCAGCTGAGCATTTGGAGGAGTTTTCCTGCTTCCAGACTGAATCATTACTTTTCAACCCAAGGGAGAGAAAAGTTTTTTTTTTTTCAGCAGTGCTGAATGTCACGAGCTGCTGGCATTGCAACACATGCAGCATGTTGGCGCTGTATCATGCTTGAAGAGGGGGGAAAAAAAAAACAGGCAGTGTTCAGTGTTAATGGAGCATATGGGCAGTGTTCCCAGAGACAGAGGATGGTTATAAAACATGACCTTGTCTCCAAAGGCTGAGCTTAATATTTGATGATGCGCAGTATTTTTCTTTCTGTGCTCCATTTCATTTCTTTAAACAGTGCAATGTCATTGGCCAGCCAGTCATAACAATGACTGATGGATTCCCAGGTGTTCGCCCGTCTGTGGCCAAAGTCCTCGAGGGGGGGTGGGGTGGGGGGTGAGTCCTTGTTGCCAACAAACCCAGATGTGAAGTGATGCAACTGGTTTACCTTGAGTACAAAGAGCGTGTTTTCCCGCTCCCGTCGCCTGCACCGAGCCTCCAGGGACGCGGGGATTATGTTTACAACATCTGTCTGACCTTCTGGTTACGGGGACGGATCGACACATACGGCTGCACGTCCTATAAGACGGATGAGGTGAAACCGCGCCACAATGCTGTGTCACATCACGCTCAGGACTGCGCTTGCACAGGCCGCTCGTTGCTTCACATGCATCCAAATATGCACAAAAAACATTTGCAGTGTAGAAATAACGAGGCATTATTTTGGTGCATTTGTGCACACAACTTAAATGTCTCTAACACTCATGTCCTGATGGAGGTTGCGATGTGAGTGACTGGCCAGCGGGGGGCAGCAGCATCTGAGAGGCTGAGACGCACCTAATCAGGACTTCATCACAGTGGGAGAATTGCTAATCACCTGCTGTTCATTGGAGATCACACAGATTTTTTTCTTGTGCTGTATGTGCGAGGCTGTCTGATTATAATAATGATGGTAATTGGCATTTAATTCTGAGGTGATTGTTAAATTGAATGCAACATGAGAGGTTTTTGAAGGATTTTGTGCTTTGGCACAGTGGAGGATCCACTTGGTGGTGTGAAGGGGGGGCTGCATGAATTCGGATAGTGGTCTGGAATGTTCCCTCAGTTTATTTTCATAACCCGACTCGTCACTGTGTCTTGATGAATAGTCGGAACAGATACTGAACATATTTTCCTCTGTGTAATGTCCTGATTTCAGACGGCAGCATTCAATCATTCAGTATTCACCAAATCATTCTTTTCAGATCGTCCATTCAAAAGCTTTTTTTTAAATCACCTTTCTCAAGCTTTTAAGCAGCGCGTGTGTAATGCATCACACTTCACAGCGTCAATCGACACGCTGAAAAGCAGAGAATGAGCCCAGGCTTTTGCTAATTGGTAACCATCTCCACCCTAGTCAACTACAAAAAAAAAAAGAATCAACGAATATGCAGCATCAATATGTTCATAAAGCCACTTAATTAAATGTTAAATAAAGTAAAAGCCACAATGTGTCTGCGCGGAATTGATCCAACCCTGATGAGGACGCCGTCAAGTCCATTGAGCTCATAAAAATTCCATTAACTTTTACCAGGCATCGCTTTCGTCTCAGTTTCACAGATTCAAATCTTTTAATGGAGCCGGCAGCGGGGCCGGCGCGCGTGTGTGTGTGTGTGTGTGTGTGTGACGCGTCACAAAGGCTGCTGTGCTCTGATGATGACTTGTTGCTAGCCCCCCCCCCTCCCTGCTTCACTTAGGGGAGGAAAGGGAGATTTGGTAACTAATGGCTCCTTTAGTACTGATTCAATAAGTGCCCACTGTGCCGCTTCACTTTACATGAGTAAGGACGTTCCTCGCTCATTTCTTGATTAACTAAGCTGCTCGGACATTTGATAAGAGGTTATTCATTAACTAATGGGTCACTAGCAGTCGTTCCTTAGCCTCTCGAGCCGCTGCTCTGTATTCATGTCAACGCCTGTTAACGTGGCCCCTTATTCATTTCACAGTTGTATTTGTCACATAATCGTAGCGGCTGTCGTCCCTGTCACCTTCTTCAATTTGTGAAATAAAAAAAAAATGTCTAATGAATACTGATAATGTATCTGAGTCCTTAGGAGGAGGAGGGGCCGCTGCGTGTCCGGCACCTTCTTCCTGGCTGCAGCAGACTCTTATTGTTTTACTATGCAGCGCCTGCAGTAACATGGCAGCATGTGTGGAATTATTCTAACGTGTGATAATCCCTTCCCATAGCCGGGTAATGAATGCATATCTGCAGGCTTTTGTTTTGTTTTTTTCCCTTTTTTCCCCCCATTCAGACTGTTGTTTGACACAGATTGTCTTTTCTCTAATGCAGTTTAACACCCACAGACCCCGCGAGAGCTTTGTCTGCGCGTCAAACTTAAGCTCAGCCATCAAACCGGATGCGACACGAGCGCAGAGGAGCGAGAGGAACGGCGCGTTCACGCAGTTTGACACGTTACTGACACCAACACGCCAACATGCTCACAGTAATCACGCTGATGCTAAGCAGGTAAAATGTCCTCCACCTCAGCGTAGATGAATGGCAATTACCAATTTAAGGACATGAAGGTACATGTATTGTTAGTCACTCTTTTAAATAGAAAAGGATTGCGCAGCAAGCCCTTAGGAAGTGTCGGTTGTGATTCTGTATTGATCCTCATTGAGTAATTTAGCGGATTAAACGGACACGTTTTGGTGGTCAGAACACATTTGTTCAAGTGGAAATTTGTAGTTTCTTCACTGTCTGGCATTAATTCACCGTTTAAAGCTCCATTGAAGCCAGATTTGATCCAGCAGTTTTATCAGACTTCATGCAAGCTATTGTGTAGCTACTGCTGCTACGTCGGCACCAACATGCTGATATTTATCACATCCACCTTAGTTAACCATGTTAGTCTTTGTCTTTCAACATAGATGTTGTACTAGCTTTTTACTTCACGGGGCTGTCATGTTTTATGAAGTATTGTGGAAGGAACCACATGACGTTAGACAAAGGCCTTTTGCTTTGCTTTGTTCCCATCTTTTTTTCATCAGCGTTCAATTAGTTCTGTCAGCTTGAAACTACATTGTTCATTTATTAGTGGAAACTTTATTCCTCTTCTTCATGTTGAATCGTATGCTGTCTCTAGACACATTTTACATTTTGGCCCACTGCATACTGACAAAAAGCCTCTCTAGGTTACACCAGCAATTCATTAGTTTTAATCAACTGAACAGCGTTTCTGGTTATACAATAATTGCTATCAAATCGCACAGCACTTTCCAGGGAATTTATTTGGAAAATAGCGTCAGGCTTCTAGCTATTTATTCAGGAGCTGTCAACTTTATAAAAAAAAAATAGTCATTATTTGATCGGAACTACAAATGTCATTGTTGAGATATCTCTAAAGGCCAGTATGTTCAGGTGGCGTTAAGTTTAGCTATAGATTACACACCCGCACCGTTATAGACCTAAATACCCAGAATATCCACGAGGCACGCAGCGTGTCAGCCAGTGTCACTGCTTTGGTCGGTGTATATTTGGAGAGGCTGAAAACAGAGCCGCATCCCGAGCCACTTCAGGGTCCTCATAAATAGCGGCGCCTGGTGACGCTGGCGTTGGCTCAGTGATCGTTAAAGAGCGCGCGGCGCCTGATGAAAGACGTTGAAATCTGATTTATATTCAGGGCGCACAGGAACCATATTGTGCGGAGTGAGGACGGAAGCCAAAAAAAAAAAAAAAAAAAAAAGATGAAGACGGATCGGGAGCGATAGAGATGCAGAGTGAATCAGCAGGCGGGGGTTGAGAGGAGGAACTGAGCTGACGAAATGAAGAGAGGGTTCATATTTTAGCAGGTAGAGCGGGTCAGAGTCTGATTAACATATTATATTCATGATAAGCTCCGCCAAGGCCCACCTCAGGGCTGGTACTGAGTCTTTCAACTTTTGTACTTTTCTCAAGTTTATTTCTTTTTTTTTTCCCCCCACAACTTTAGCAGAGACACACAGATGAGGGAGGAGAAGAAAACTGAAATATATGCAACCACATATGTACCTTATACATTTGTCATCAGAAAGGACAGTTAGCACACGGGCTAATATTCATATATCATATTTATGGAATACAAGGCTCATTTATGCTAACACATGATGGTTGCTGGGTGTTAGCATGCATGTAAATTAGCATAATGCAGCATCTGAAACATCTGAAACATTCCATATGTGTGCATCCATCCTGTCTTGTCTATGGGCTGCGTGCACCTCCAGCGCGCATTAACGGCTGGCTAATGTCCCGAACCGAGCTTTGAAACTCAAAACCAAACTGGACGTCTCTCGGGGCTTTAATTTATCTCGAGCCCACCAGGATCTGGGTCAGATTTGTCATTTGCAAATGGACCCAGTTAGGCAAACTAAATCAGTCCGACGCTCCTGTCCTCTCACAGCCGAACAAGGTACTTAACCCTGTCGAAATGGGCCAAATTACAGTTAAATAAAACACGACGTGTATGTTAGGTAAATGTTTACAGGGCATGATAGATATCCTCTATAGTATACGCACATTTATCGCTTTTAGACCCTGGAGTCTGCCAGTGTTTGCACAACTTGCGCTTGCACAAAAAAATAGATTGAGAGCTACTGATGAGTGTTATAATAATTAAGAGGTTTTGCGATGTCAGAACAGGGTCACGAGCCAAAGAAAAATGTCAAGCACCGCTTGGCTAAAGAGGTTAAGGGATGCTGTGAGAGCTCGCAGCTGTAGAACGTCCTCTCAAGAAAAACAACACAATAGGTCTGTTCCAAAAAAAAAAAGAGATTTATAGTCAGGTTTGAAAGACGGCTGCTGTCAAGCTGCAGTAAGCTTGACCTTGAGCAGTGGTTAAACCTGAAACCACAGATACTACTGTAGCATGCTGCTGCAGTATCAACCATCTAATGATGTAGTATATCATAAAATATAGTAAGATCTTTGTAGTGGTACTTTTACATAAGTGAAAGGATGTGAAGACGTCTTCCACTGCTATCTAATACGATAATATAGATAACCACCGTGCTAAAACTTCTCCTTGAAAGAAAAAACATTGGTTTTGGAAAGTGTGTACAGAGAAATGATGATGTTATGCTGATCAGCCAGCCAGATTATAAAAAATAAAATGTCATTCTGGAGTCGAATGGTGAAACTACAGCTTGAAAGTCACAATAAATCCTCGAACTTCTGGCTCATTTCGAAACCGAGTGTTATCAGCGGTGTACATGCACCGCTAACGGAGCATTAGTTCTGCTGGCAAAGCGCATCCATAAGACGTATCTGTGACCTTTTTTTCGGTGAGGTTCAAGTAAAAGCGGATGACACGGCAGCAGTTGATAAGCTGCAGCAGCTTCCTCCTCTCAGGCCTCTGCGGCTCGCCAGGTCGTCGCTATCAGGATCGCTATCGATCAGCAGCGCGGGGGGTCAGAATTCACTGAGGCTGAACGCTGCTGCACACTTCCTTAGCGTTCCCTTTGGCTCCATCGGAATCCACTCTTACTAACAGAACTGATGATTTTTAGTGTTAAACTACTAATGTTTCTGTGTACGTCAGTCATGTAGCACACATATGTGGGACACCAGTGCTTCTCATTTATTTTCTGTCACACCCTGTAGAAGAAGAAAACATCTCGCGCGACTATAAATATTATTATTTGTCTATAAAATTGTACCTCTGCATAACATTGTATCTTTATTAACATATAAGAGAATAAAAAATGAAAGAAATATGAACCAACTACCAACAAAGAATAGCTTTATTAACTGTAACAGAAATATTTAAAGTGCATCTGAAATTAAAAAATTAAATTAAATCCTTAATTAAACTATAAAAATTTGACTGATCATGTCTAACCAGATGTTACTGAAAAATTAAACGACATAAAATGGTCTTATCAGCATGATTGTGGTGTAATGTCTGTAATTTCTTTGTCTCCAACATTTCAGACTCAGTAACACACCGGTCTTTCACAGTGAACCAAGCGCTACAGACGCTTCGTCATATTTCCTCGTCTTAGCTTTGGGAGACTTTCGTTTGTCTCTTTATCTCCGTCTCTCTCCGCCTGTCTTCTCATCCCTGTTAAATATGTTTTCATGGTGTCTACACTTCATACTCATACTCTGTGCTGTATGCTCCCTGCACACACTCTGCCAATGAGAGCGCCACTGCCCCCTAATGTAGTGGAGGTGCAATTGCACTTTATTCTAGGACAGTAAAAAAAACAAAAAAATTTCAAAAATTTAAAAAGCATGTTCTCCGAGGTCATACGAGGTCTATATATATTCTAAAAGGGTGGTTTCAGCCTGTGTTAACCACAGCTGGTGCTTTCCCGTCAGGCTGAGAATGTGCAAAGGTCCATCGCTGGTGTGTTAGGCGACCAGGGGAAGTGAGTAGACAGCAGCTTGGGTTTGTTAGTCATTATGACTTAAATTATTTTTCAGTTGAACTCTCCCAGGGTTCAGGTTTTTGCCTGGGTTCTGTTAAATACTTTTTTTCCATTAATGAATCATTTTGAAGCACATTCTCCGACCCACTGACCTTAAAAAAAACCATTTTAAAGGTTTTCCAGTGTCCAAATCTCTGCCCCTATTTTTTCCGGCTTTTAGCACACAGTCAATATTTCTTGTTGACTTTTGCTGTATGACTAACTTTTGAAGCTTCTTCTTGAATTCGCTGATTAGCGTCGACCGCTTCATTTATCCTCGTCTGTAGCCATAGCAACAACACATCAGATCTATGCAGGAACACAGCTTAGATATTATACTTCTCTCTATAACTCTGTGCTGTACGTTTAAACTGTGTTACTGTCTAAAGAGTTATAGAGGGGATTAGAGTCTTGTTGCTTCTTTGAGAGCCCCCTCAAAGAGCGAAGCTTTCCTCATTAAAATCCACAGCAGCTGGTCATGAATCCGCCATACATCGATATAAGTTTATCTGAATGAGGTCATTGAAAACTGGAAATAAACATTACTGGATTATCTCCCGGTCCTGTTTCCCCCGTGAGTAATGTTTTAAAATAGCAGCAGATTCCGTCATAACCTCCGAGTGCTCCAGTGACGCTGCCACGTCGCCCTGAGATAATTACATTATCTCATCTGCATTTTTGTTCACATGCCATTAAGCAGCAGGTGAAATAAATAGTAGAAATCACCGTGCACAGACACAGGAAAAAGAGTGATTTGACAGTATTCGCTGAGGGGAAACTCTTGACTAACTGTTGCATCAAGTACCTGAAAAAACTGAAGAATAGGATGAAAACACATCACCTAAGTTTTTTACTGTCAAAACTTCCAGGAAGGAAAATGAAGCCCCAGCTGCTGCTAACAGTGATATACCATGGCAAGAAAAAAGCAATCAAAACCCCTTTTGGAAATGACCTGTTTTTCTGCATGAATTGGCCCTGAAATACAACCCTGATCTCCATCTAAGTCACAAGCAGAGACGGACGCCACGCGGCGAAGCTGATAACACACAGATAATTGTAATTGTGTCTTCGTCGGACAAACTCGTAAACACTTACAGTGCTGGCGGGAAAAGTAATTGAACCCTTGCACTCAATAACCTCCTCCTGGCAGCAATAACCTTAACCGAGCACTTCCAATAGCTGTAGATCAGGAGCTGTAGTTCAGGAGGAATTTTGGACCGTTCTCCCCTTTTACACAAGTGCCTCGGCTCTGCCGTCGTGAACGACCCCCGCGAGGCCGTTCCGCAGCATCTGTGTTGGGTTTTGTCTTCTCTCCGGGGCCGGTATAAAAGGTGGATTCTCTTTGTTTGAAGCCAAAGCCGTAGTAGATTTACTCCGGCGTTCGCATCGCGCAGCTTCTGCTGGCGGGCGGCCACCCCGACGTTATCCGCCGAGGCCGAACCCGGGAATTTGTTTTTCCAGCCGATGACTGAGGGCTGCCACAAATCACGTCGCTCCCTCCTGGCTGTTGAGATGATGATCTCATGTCGGCATGCGACTGCCCTTTTTTTTTCGCACCAGAAATAGCGCTGCGTGTCCATCCCAGACAATTCCAGCGTACTTTTATCACTCCAGAAATCCTTTTTCCCGCTCACTCTCCGGCATGTCAACTCTACTGTGCAGCTACTGCAGCGATGTTTTTCACACCACGGCCTGTTGAGCGATCTGGTTGACTCATGACCAGAGCTATTAACCAGTTCCACTGCTTCCTTTGAGCCTTCAGCCATTTCCCCGGAGTTCATCTTTACTTGAATGAGCATTCTGCAGCAGCGACGTCTCAGCTGGCCTCCTGCCTCCAGAGAGAGAGTCACTAAATCACCTCCATGTACAGACAGATTGCATAACTGAGGGATTTACTCATTTAATTCAGTCCAGCTTCATGCAAATCAATCTTTCTCTTCTAGCCTGGGTTCACATCAGCAGGTGCTTTTTCTTTTAAAACAACCAAATGCAAAATGGGTCAATGTCTTTTTTTTTTTTTAAATTTCATTATTCTTTTAGTAAAAGCAGCTCTAACTCACATCTTATTTCATTAATAGGACTTAGGTTTGCTAACTCCTGATTCCAATTAGCCCACGATGTGACTGTTTGACTTATAATGGCTAATCAGTATGCAGCCTGTGAAGCTTATGAATTAATCTATTAGTTAACTTAGACGTGTTTGCTCAGATTCGTACCTTAAATGGAAATCTGTTAGATTTATGCAGTGTTCACTGCCTCTTTTTTTTTGCACTGTTGCATTTGCTTATATATCAAGCGGCTTTTTGTACTGTACAGCTATTGTATGAAAATATCTCATCTGCCGCAGCCGCTGCCTCTGCTGGTCTGGCCATGAATGTAAATCACACATCCCTGTTGGCTCTGTTCTGCCTCTCTATACGTCATTCTAACCTTTCTTCTTTCTCTTTTATTTTTTTTTTCTCCCGCCTGACTGCCTGGTAGTGGCCTCGGTAGGAAAACTCAAAACCAGCCTGACACCTACCTGTCTGCGAATCCTCTATACATGTTGCCACAACATGTGGTTTGGCCACTGGTGCGTCTCGTTTTTTTTTTTCCTGAAATATCGACGCTGGCGGATCTCGCTGTGCCTCCAATCGAGTCATAATGAAGGACGGTCGATGGAGGAGAAATTGTTTTCACACATTCATGCCGGATTGCAAAAAGGGAGTTTTTACGGCGCAAACAAAAGAGCAATGAAAAGGAAACAGCTGCAGGTGTAGACAGACAGAGGGAGGATGTGCTCCGTCTTTGTTTTCTCTTGTGTGCTGCTGTGATTCATTTTGAGCGTGTTTCCAACAAACTGTCCTGAGTGACTTATGCCGTTTTTCGCTTTCTGGTTTTAGCGTGAACTACAGCGCTACTGACGGTATTCCGTCCCTTTTTAAACAAACTACATGACAAACAATTTTGACCTGACCCGGATCACCGGGCTACTGGTGTTCCCAAATGCCACAGCGATCCATCAAACAGTTAGGATTTTTCCCTCTGATCCTCCGCTGGTACGAAGGGGGGAAAGTCAGAGGATTACCGAATATTCCCGGGACCTTGGGACCATGAACGTCTGCACAAAATGTCACGGCCATCCATCCAATAGTTGAGATATTTCAGTTTTCAGCAAAGGCTAAAAAAGATCAAATTAACAGTGCAGCAATTCTTATTTTGTCTGTTTGAAGCTGTTCCTTATGATATATATAATGTGTTTTGTGATGTGAAAAATGCACCTAAGTGATCAAGAGCCAATTTATTTTTTAGGCTGGATTCCTTTTCCAGTATTTGCGGATAATAATCCTGATGTTTGCATGCCAGAGGAGCACATTTAGTGGAATAGTTTGTCGTTTATATGATTTTTTCCCGACATCTGTTTTTAACCCCGATTAAAAATTCATCAGCGTCAAAATATTTGTCTGTTTGCTCTGTTAACAGCTGAAAAATAATCAATCAGAGTTGTCCAGAGTAAATGTATTCGATCTCTTTTTATGCAAATAAGGTATTTTCTTTTTTCACAACCATCTCCGTCAGGGTGACAATTACCACGCATGATTCATGACTCACGTGTTAATTAACTCGACTATTTATTCACAGCCCGAAAAGATGAGAGATTAAATTAAAAGCGAGAAGGCGCAGCTCTTTCTTGCATCCTACATTTCCCATAATTCAACCAGGACTGTCGTGTGATTTATTTAGTGTCATGGAGCCTCGTGAGTCGTGTTTGAGAGCTGCCACTCGTGCGTTGTGCCAACAAAACCATACGGCGGCTTTCACAGCCAGAAACTGTTTGTGTGTGTGTTTGTGTGTGTGTGTGTGATAACCACGCTATGCTCACATCGAATCCTGTAATTTAAAGGGAAGTGCCCAAACAGTGAGCCGCGTGTGAACGACTCTTTTATCTACAGCGCAGCACCATCACAGATAGAAATGGCTCATGAGCTTTAAATTAATAGCGTTGCTAAAATGTTTAATTTGCAAAATGTCAAAACGACATGTGGAGTTAGTGGGCATCCTGCAAAATGCATTCGACCGGTAAGAATCTATGATGGCCAAAGAAAAGACAGCGAGAAGCATAGGGAGGAGGTAACAGAGCAAAAAAACAAGGTACAGAGAGCAATCCAAAAAACACACCACTCGCCTCCCAAATGTCACATTTCATATGGAGCCGGCAGAGCTTATCGATCCGAGCTGCCACGGCCTCGACTCCTGCGAATGGCACTCGGAGCCATTTCTGAGCTGTTTGAGTCCGGGGTAGTAGTTAGGTGCAGGAGACACTCGTGGTCTTGGCAGAGCGCTTTCCACATCGGTCCACTCCGACTCCTGGAAAACGCTAAGCAGCCCCCCTTCATGAAGCATTTTGAGATCATTCGCACGTCAGCGCAACACGTTTTGAAGGCTTTCTTTGTGCATTCTGCTCAGCGGCCTAATGGTTAGTGACGGCACAAACCCAGCTGCTGCTGGACATTAAAGGAACAAACTCTGTAAAGCAGTTAAATATAAATAGATATGCATATACAGCAGTCTGGTTAAAAAATCCTTATAATAATGTTTTTTTCCTATGCAATGGAAACACTGCATTTTCTAATCCTACTTCTAAATGTGAAGAAAACTCAAGTATTTACTGTATAAACTTGAGGATTTAGCATTCCTGGCTCCTAGGAACAGGTGCTTCAGCCTCGCCGTTTCCTCTGCATTTCTCGGTTTTGCCTCAGAAACTCAGGAAACATCACTTTTGACAGGTTCTCCAATGGGATTAAGCTACAGGGGGATTGGCCGCTCCACGCCAGTTTTTTTTTTTTTTCCAAGATGCTGCAGGTTTACCGATGCGTTTCGGGTGGTTTTCTTGTTAAAATGGGCATTTACTCTTCAGCATATCAATACAAATGATTGTAAGGATTTTGGCTTTATCTTGAATAGCAGCATGTTTCACAGCAGATAATTGAAATCTGCACCTCATGGTAGGCTATAGCGATACAGACATGCTCTGTAAAAAAAAATAATATTTCCCCAAATCTCAAATAATTCACTACAGTCAAGCAGCAGATGATGAGTTCACATAATGAGAGCTGCAACAGGAAACTCAAGTCGAGTCCTTTAGTCCTCAACATTTGCAGCCTGACTCAGGTTAAGATCCACTTCTATACTAATTGACTTATTAAGACTGACATTATTTAAACAGGGGATGACACAGGGGTGGGCAGAGTAAAGAACACCTGATGACAGAGGCAGCCCCCCCCCACACACACACACACTGCACCGCACCGTGCCATTAAAGTCGTACTAGTTGGAACAAGTATTGTTAGAGGATGAAAATGTCAGCAGCTGACATGAAAAAAGAGACTATTCTTCCTCCTATAGGCACCGACGTTAGGATGATGGGGGGTGGGGGGGGTCGCCCCCCCAGGCTAGCCGCGCGTGTATTACTATTTCCTGTTACCATGGTTTCGCCATCATGGCTCTGACTGGCCTCTTTGTAGGTGTCTGTCACACACGAATTGCTCCCAGATGGCCGGCATTGATTTCATTAGCCGAGCTTCTTTTAGGAGAATCCAGTATTTTTTTTTTTTTTTTTTATTCACAGGGATTATCTCTTGTGACAGGCCCCGGCACATTTAGACAGATTTCACCGAGCGCTGTCCCTTATTAACTCTGTCAGTCTGTCTGCAAAAAAAAAAAAACACATGGCAGGGACTCAAAGCAACACGGTGATGGTGATGGTCGCGTGAGATATTACGTTGGGGTTTTCTTATTGTTGTCCATATGTCGGACAACCGCCACATGCCCTTACGATTGGTGGGGACACAAACTGCATGGTGCATCTTCTTTAGGGACAGCAGTAGCCAGCCAACAATGTACGCGTGCAACTTAACGGCCTACGTTTTGACCAAGGGGATTTAAAGACTAACAATCTCCATCATATTCCATATAAATGGAACGCATGCCACTCTGTAATATTTGCACCACTGGTTTAAGGGAGGCTGCAACTGGCCTGGTGCCTGTGAACTGAAAATTTATTTCACTAGCATATGCCGCCGCCAACGCTGTTTCCAAGATACTTAACCCCAAACTGCTCCCGGTGGCTGCAGCGCAGGGAGTTTGCCTGAATGTTAAATCAAAACCTAATTATCCATTGGCACCCTGTGTGACATCAATGCATCAACTCAGCGATGCATCGACTTTTTTTTAGTTGATGGTGAATGCACATTTCGTAGCGCGAACTGATTTGCATGGTCAGAAGACTAGAAAGGCATTATGGGATTCCTCTGAAGCTCTCTGTGTGTGTCCTTGACTAGCTTTGTAAAGAGTTTCCTTTTTTGTCGGCTGAATTACTGCACGTTATCAATCTCGCCCTTTGGCTCCTGAGAATTATTGCCTTTGTGCAGCATCTTCTCGGAAAAAAGAGCAAAGTATCACAAACAAATTCAGGCCACTTTCCAACTCAATGTCATTTGGAGTGGCCTGCTTTCCATCGGCTTACAAATCCTGCTTCAGCACCAAATGTAGATCAGCCTTTGTCAATCTGAATTTATGTTTGTACTTATGTTCATTTTTTCACAATCGCAATAAGTGAGCAGGAGCCCGACGTCATGACAATGTAGAATCCTGCCAATTCTTCGCTGCGATTCCATCTGGTGCAACGTCCTGTATCAATTCACGTATGGAGAAAGTCTTTGCAATATGTGCTCCCACCCACTCACCACACATAGTGGACAGGGTGATTAATGACAAACAGTGGCTTTAAGCGTGAACAGGCCCATCAGAAAAACCAAAGAGCACTGATTCCCTTGTGTAATGTGCTGTAATTAACTCAAACGGCCGCAAACACACATTGCTCACACCCTGGTCTGTAAAACATGATCCTCACTGATTGCGAGCTTAATCGTCCCCAGAGCGAAATTTCATAGATTCTGTCCTCCGAGCGGTCACACACACACACACACGCAGCACCGGGGAAATGTCGGCAGCTGGGTCGGATCGTGCGTTTTTTCCCTTCTTGCAGCTCATCGAGTTGAGCCTCATTCGATGTGAGTGTTACTACTTCAGCAAGAGAATGACAGGAACAGAGAAGGAGAGATTATGTTTGCATTCTTGTTTTGTGTTTTGTGTGTGTGTGTGTGTGTGTGTGTGTGTGTGTTGTGTGTGTGTGTGTATTACGTAGGAAAGTGTGCAAATTACCATGCTTGTCTTTCAGGGATTTACTAAATGGGATTTTGGAGGACAAAATTATGGTTGACATCTTTAGCAGGGAGAAGCAGACCAAGCGAGACAAGTTTTTGTGCATGTGTGTGTGTGTGTGTGCGTGTGTGTGTGTGTGTGTGTGCGTGCCACGTGGTACAGCTGTGTGCTGTGTTTTTGTTGTCGCTCCCCGTAGATGCCCGGCAAGAAGCTGTCGGGAGAACACTACGGGGAATATATTTGATTTGCAAATAAAAAAAACACACACGCACACACCGGTACATTTGCAAAGACACACACATACACACACACACACACACATGCACATAAGCAGGTGTGTTTGTTCCCCACGGGGATGATTTGCAACTGAATAAGCATGTTGCACTGGCTGACTTCTAAGTTTTGACAAAATGCTTTCAGGGGAAAAACAAGCTTGTATGCACCAAGGACACGCTCAGCTAGAGTGGCTCTATTAAAATTCAACTAAGTGCTGTTTGCACTAACTTTCCAGCCAATGCCTAATGCTCAAAATGTGTTCAAGGTCATCTCTCTTTACACACAGATGTGTGTGTGTGTGTCCTGTGTGCATGTGTGTGTGTGTGTGTATATATGTCCAGAACAGACGCCAGCTCTAAAGTTCCACAGGAATCCAGAGCTTAGCTGTCACCAGACGCTTGGCTGTCTCATTTTTCATGCTTAAGGTATGTGTGTGTCTTGTGATTTTTTTTTTTCTGCATGTGTGTGTGTGTGTGTGTGTGTGTGCATGTGTCAGGGTGTGTGCAGGCGATTTGGGCACAGCCAGCTGGTTTTGCCGACCCGTGGCTTCACCTTTCTGTCTCCCTGGTGAAAAAGCACAGGTGTTTCCTCCGATCACTCACTCTGTTCGTGTCTCTCTCTCTATGTCTGACCAGCAAGTGACAAGTGTCCACACATCCCCGTCTAAAAGACTGACGTCCAGTAGCCTCACACAGCCCGAGGCGTCAACCGATCAGACCATGGCCTCACCTCAGGACAGCCCTCTGTGTGAGTATTTTGCTTGTTTTACAGTTGCTGTTTTCACTAGTTTAGATATATTACAGAATATGACAAGAGGGCCTCCAGCTTCACGATTGCATCACGGTTACACGAGTTTGTCAAACAAACAAGCGATGCTGCAGGGTTGTTAATGCAGTCCAGTGTCCCATTCGTTGAACCAGATAAACATTTGGCAGAGAACGGCTTTTTGAAAACTAGATTGTCGCGATAGGGCTGCCACCCTGGCAGGTTTTTAAATGGGAAGCTCTGAGCTCGCGAGATACTGTGCTTCCATTTTTTTGCGATAGCACTGGCTGCGGTGGCTACCTCCGGTTTGTTTCCCACCGCCGCTGATAGCGGTGTGCACACAGATATTGATATATTGAGCACAAACACACAAGGGATAGCTTATCCAAACCATAATAATGTTTCCCGGATGCACGTGATTGGACGAGAGCTTCCAGTGCACAGTAACCTGGCTGAACACAGGCCATTTATAAAATGGCTCCTGTTGGGATGTCAAAAGGGTTAGTGGCAACGGCCCCATGATCAGGAGACTTAAAGTGGTGAAAACGGCAAAATAGGAATGCAGTGCATGTCAAAAAAGAGCTTAAAAAATACTTTTTCTCTCTCTGTGTCTATCTCTCTCTAAATCTATCAGCTCCTCCAGGCTATATGACCTGAAGATGACTTGGCAGATGGTTTGTTACTCAGAACCATCTGGTAAATCAGAAAGTGTTTGGAAGTGGGAAGGCAGGAAAAAAAAAATTGGCAGGTGATTGGACGACCCATCTGTCTATAACCATCCATCACAGGTTGAGCGGGATGTCATCGGATCATGCGAGACGCACCGATTGATCCCAAACCGCTGTGGTTCAGACAAAAAAAATATAACAAATCTATTATCACCTTTTTTTTAGGTGATATAGTTAATTTAGCTCTTAGCTCCGTTTTTGGTCTCCACCATCATCATCTTATGGCCAGATTTTAAGTTTCGTCTCTGAGAGAAAGAGAGAGGTGAGAGGAATGCACACAATCAAGACACGTGAGCCCATTATTCACACGGAACTATCGATCGCAGCTTCTTCAATGTTCACCGACGATCAATATTTTCTTGTAGGCTGCTTGTATCGCGATCGGCGCCGTTTTATTTTTCTCTTCGTCGCCTGCTCAATCCGTGACGAGGGAGGCGGTGATAGTACAACAGGAGTGACGGGGGTGTGTTGACAGGCCGTGCACCCGTGCACATTCGTAATAAGTCGGCCCTGCGCGCCTACACGCAGACTGAGATCAGTGAGCCTCTAAATCTCCGCGCCGCGTCTAAAATTGGAGCTTGTTGACGATTCCCCCCACCCCGCTTCCTGTTGTCCTGGGTGAGCGACAGCTTTTGTCTGGGCTGACAGTTTGTCAAGTGACAACACCGCATAATCTGCAAGGTCAGACGCCTGGTATCGGCGGTGGGGGGTCCTGCAAAGCCGCTGCGTTTTTAAATAAAGCTCGACGGTGTGGTGACGGCGCTCTAAGCAGATGCAAAGCTCACCTCCAAAGCTGCCGCTCTTCCTAAATAGGAAACCTTGTTTACTTATCCTGTCTCGCCGCTCATGTGACACCAGAACTGTCTGAAACTGCGGCTGGTTTCAAACATGTCAGACATCGATGTGTGCAAACACTGCCAATTGGAGCTGGATTTGCCAAAATCCTTTTTTAAAATTTTTTTTTTAATTAATCTGCTCCCGATTTGCCTGCCAAATGATGATGTCTTTATGCTATTATCCTCAGGAAAAACAAAGATTGCCTTTATGCTAATTTGTTGTAATTCCCTCAGTGGTAATTATAATTATGATATGAACCATTTAATGGTTAATTCCTGTAATATTTACTATAGGTGGATCAGTATAGGTTTAAAATAGAATTCCTCTTAGGCTTTACGCTTATGATATTTTGACCTTGTTGAGCAAACAAGTGTAAAAAAACGTTTTATCCTAATCACACTATTAATATCTTTGGTGTCACCTTGACCAGCGATTGGTCCGTACAAACACAGGGAGAGAATAACCAACAGATTTAGATCTGTGCTTCTTTTTTTTTAATTCAGCCTTTTTTCGTTCCCTCTAAACATTGTTATTGGCAATTTATTATCAAAACGGAGTTATAATTACTACCTGCAGTGGTTACTTCTCTGAATGGTATTTTAATTTCAAAGCCCACTCCAGGGGACTTCATTTGGTATTCTACCGGTGTATGTTTATTTTCAACAGGAAATCCATTGGCAATTTCGGTAGGATTATCAGCCGAGTGCAGCTCCTCCACGAACTGATAACCACTCGTTTCTCCAGTCGATGTTCTGCCAGCGGCGACTCGTTGGTCGGGCTCCAGGAGAACACTTTGGGTTTTCGTACATGCAGTGGTGATCGCAGCCGCTACCATTACAACCCAGATAGACGCGTCTCTCGTATTGTCAAGGAGGCTGCAGATTAGGAAATGGTGAATGAAAGGCCTCGGGGCTGATCCTATCACATATAGAAACAGGAGGTCAGCGGATTCAAAGAGGACCTTTGCCTCTGCCTTAGGACAAGAAAGAAGGAGCATGTGTTTTTTAATCTCAGCGTTTCTATCTCAATCGTCCGGGTGCATTGAATTCACAGACGTACAGGACGGGTTTTCGGAGGATTCAAGGTTTACCCAGAACCGAGCACTCGACTCCTTTTTCACCGCAGCGGTTGAAATCATTCCATCAATCACGTTCAAACCGAGGGATGGGGGGGGGTGGGGCACAATCGAAAGCCAAAATCAAAGTGTTTCGCACGCGCCGTACGCTGCAGCTGTTTGAACAGATTGTCAGACTCTCACGCTGAGACGAGGCACCGATCTAAAAGTGTTAACATAACCGTTCGCTGACAGATGGTTACATGACTCAAGCTCTATAACTCAATAAGTCATCAATAATGCACATAGAGAGGCAGGGCTCCGTGGTGAAACAGTATATTAGGATGACCCGCCGGGCAAGTCGATTTCATGTCCAGGCAGCAATTTTAAAAGCAGCGGTTTGACATTTTTTGGGGGGGAAAAACTTGCTTTCCAGCTGAGATTTAGATACGGCGATCAATACCGCTCTTACGCCAGTAAGCTAAATATGGAACGATAGCTTAGCTTAGCTTAGCACAAAGCCAATGTTTATGCTGGTCTAGGCTAATTGCCTCATGCCCAATTTCCACACAAACATGATGAGTCATGTCCATCTACTCATGTAGGTTAAACTAATTTGTTGATGTCCCGAACAGTATAGAAGCCATGAAGCAACGCGTGTGACATCCATCTCCAGCCATGAGTCATGAAAGCAGCCTTCTCAAATGCCAAACGTCTCCTCCAAAGGATGTACCCGTGTGTGTTTATCCAGCTCGCGGTATGGGGACGTCTGTGTCCGTAAGACGAGCGTGACATAAGGCCCGGGGCACGTTGGGTACCTCGATGCTAAAAAAAACCCCACCACATCCAGCTACCCCTCTCTCCTAAGTCCATCCTATTTTTTTACGAAGGGGGGGACTTCTAAAATAAAATCAGCTGTCACTGGATGCCTGGACCTCACTGAGCTGCGGAGCACGCTGCTGGAGCTGGCCTCCAAGCCTCACTTTGTCACTGTCCAGGATTTGCTCAAGCCCCCTTTTTTCCTTATAGCTGGATTCTATGGTCATTTGACATAAAGAGCAACGTACACGTTTGAAGAAGGTAAGTGATCCGCGTGGATCTCCGGCATTGGACTCTCGTCGCTATCAACATAAGCCGCCAGCACAGCTCGCTCAAAGTGATTTTCCACCGGAGCACAACTGGAAGGAGACAGATTGGAAACGGTAGATGACATTTTAGTTGATAATGAATTGCTTTGACGTAGCCGTGGCTGAGACCCGTGCGGTGTAAAATCAGAAATGAGATGGAAGCGGAGGGGCTATATTATCCTGGCACAGCAGGCCTCGGAGCCTCATAAAGAATGAGACTCGATATTCAGTAGGTTTTCTGTGATTCCACCAGGATTTGTGCTTTATTACCGGCGGCGATCTGATCTGGAATATTCTGGAAACGTAGCGAATCAGAGACTAAATGTTTAGCCTAGCATGAGGAAGCACTCTAGGGCAATCCATGTAAAGTAGAAGCTATTTTGATAGGTTTGACAGCTTAATTATTGTGCCTTTCGCTGGTAAGGAGGAAATCGCCCTCCATGGCTGACATTTCAATTACCATAGTCGAGCTCATTTTGGCGTTCCAGTCAAACCTCTGCCAAAAGCTATGATCAGTAAGTGGGGGACAGAAAATTGGGTTACTGCCATTGTGGGGGAGAGGGCAAAGAAGGGGGAGACACCTCTTTTGATTGGGCTTTGCCTTCTCAGACGCCCTTAACCACCAAAATGACGCATTTTTTCCACCTTTCCTGGACACATTCTCATCTTTCGTCTTTTCAGCCCAATGCCGTCTTTTCCAGGCTGTGAGGCAGCACCTCCCCGAGGTCAATGGCCCCTGGCTGGGCTCAAATATAGCCACAGAATCAGCAGAATGCCCCCCCTCCCCCCACTGACCCCCACTAAGCTAATACTCTGAGAAGGTAGAAACAAAGCAGACATGTCACTAAGCGTGCCGATATGCTCTCCATCAAAAGCAGAAATGAGATGGGTGAATTGTGTGAACAGACAATTGGCTTTCATTATAACGGGTCATCTAAACCAATGAGACAGTGTTTGAAAGCAATTATTGACGCTAATTAAGCACCAATGGGTGTCACAATTAATTAGAACCTCGTAAATCTACGAAGTTCTTGAATTTTAAGTCGATCTGTCACACACACACACACACACGTCCATAAATCCCCCTGTTACAGGGGAACATGACGCTGCAGACAGAGACAGTTTATAAAAAGCGTGGCTTTATTTTGTTGCCCTTCCTGGAGCCTGGTTACCTCACCTCTCTGCTATGTCAGCTTTGCATTGCAGGCCGCCGCTCTCAGCAGCCGGAGATAGCCGCCGTGTTGTTGTCAGCCCCTCTTGTCTGCGCCGCGGCGACAGCGCACCGTGATGTGCGCGTTCATCTCCGGTGATTAATGAGGGCATTATCCTTGGAAGCTTCTGTCATCGGGCTGGTGTTGGGTTACGCCGCGGCCTCAGGTGTAACATTTCTGACAGGATACAGCGGGTAAAATCCCGGTTTATTTTCAGACGCCGCTGCCTGGAGCGCGCTATTTTCTCTCGCTGACGGGTTATTGGTTACACCGACATGCCGGGCGTAGCAGAAAGCTAAAATTGGTGGGACGAGGAGAGCATGCTTTTAACACATGGTGTCTGAGACGAGGCCAAGTCACGCTGGTGGGAGGCACAGCGGAACTCATGCACACCTTTCCAGAAACCTGGTGACGTGGCGAGGTAACCGCTAAGACTTGATGCTACTGACGCTTCAGAAAGAGAAGCCAGTGGGGCCCTCGCTAGCACTTAGCAAGCTTGTTAAACCAATTGGAGAAAAAAGCATTCGCAGTTTATTTTTACCATCTCCCTTCTCATTATAGCTGCTAATTAAGTTTTTCTTACCGAAGCAGAAGGTACATACAGGCAATGCTAACTCTTCACTGACAATACAGCCTGCGACTTATAATCAATTCACGTTGGGATTGATCCTTTTTTGGACATTGTGCTTTGACGCACCAACTCAATCATGAATCATGTGGACTTTGCTCCCACACTGTTTAATTCACGCCTTTCTGTTCAAAGTAAGAGTCGCTCGACATTCAGCACGGATGGACAAAGCGCGATTTCTCTGCAACTTGGTTGAAATGATTAAAACTCAGGGTCAGATATTTACATGATCTACGAGGCCTATAAAGTAAAGTAAGAGTGAATTGAAAGAGAAATACTTCGCAGCTCTGTTGATCCATGCTCATATTTTTTTGAGTTGAAAAACTGACCAGATTGGATTGATGACTCACATGAAATCGTGTGGTTTCATCCACCACATACCGAGAGAACAGCCGTGGGTGTTTGATGTTCTTCACACTGATGATATGGATTTCACTAAAAGGTTATATCAGGTATTCAGAGACATGCTGTACTATAGGTGAACTGAGGAAGCAGCTCAGTTGGCTTTAGATCTATACGCGTGTAAGAAGTCGCTGTTTCTGCACTAGAATTCATAATCACTCCGGAGTTACATGCAGCAGCAACATAGTTTGAAACGCAGCAAGGAAGTGGATTTCAGGATGTCAAAGGTGGGCAAATAATGAGAGAAAGGAGCTTCTATTTAGGGTCTCTGTTGTTGCCCGGAGCGAGAGAACATGCCAGGAGCTAAAAGGTCCAGCGTGGGTGTGTGCTGGAGTCTTCTCTGGTGCCTAATGATGCTTTGTAGCACAGAAAAGTCAGATGTAATATCAATGGTCCTCAGTAATTGGCTCTCCGTGGGGATGTAGAGAATCATAAAGACAGTGCTCTGTGATTGATGAATATTCCGCGCCGGCTTCGCGTCATCACTAAATATCTCCGCCACCTCCGACTGTCATTGCAAAAGCTGCGTTTCCGAAACTAAAACTAAACTACTCGAGCGAACGAGTCTTTATTTCTCTCCTGTTCTCCGTCGAACAGATTTAAATGAAAAATCGATTGATTCCGGGTTGAAAACATCACCTCAGCCCGTTCCCGTATAATGACACAGACCCCACACAATACTGTCGGGATCCAATTACCAAAGGGCAAACCCTGCCTGGGGCTTCATTGAACTGCTAAAAGAATAATGAGAAGGTGACATTTTAAGAAGATACATCTGATAATGACATTAAAGTTGAGTCGGAGGGATTCCTGGATCGATGAAAAGGCATTCTCATCTCCTTGCTTTGTGTGTGTGTGTGTCTGTGTGTGTGTGTGTAGCTGCAGGACGTCCCGAGGAAGAGCCGATCCAGGGGACCCGGAACCTCGCCGCCGACGGACAGGAGGCCGAGCCGGTGTCAGTGAAAGAGCGGCTGGCCATGTACCAGGCTGCCGTGTCCGGCAAGGAAAGCGGCGGCTGCTCCAACGCTGCGGTAAGACACACTTCCACGTACGCAGACGTTTAAACCTTCCTCCCAGATATGCCCCATTAAAATCCTTAAATTGAGTCCTATTCATTCGGCCTTATCGAATAAACCCGGCAGGCAGCTTGGAATATGCAAATAGGTCAATTTCAGCGGTTTAACGGCTAGACACAAAACGTCTGGCATTCGCCGTAAATTCAGATCTCAGTGTTTGTACACTGTGGTGTAAGTTGGGCTCATGGCCCCCCTTAAAATCTGGTTTCCAACAAGCTCCGAGCTACGAATGTGAAAAGGAACTCTCTGCGCTTTCGGGATAGGGAGGCTTTAATCTTTTTTTTTTTTAGCAAAGTGACAAACGGTGAACGCGTTCGATTATTTACGGCCAGATTTCTATCAGTTAATTCTCCACAACGTGCAGATCTACCGCTGTGCGTAGTGCGACCGACTCAGGAGGACGTTCCACAGAGTTGCTGCTTCAGCACGATGCGACGCGCTCAACATAAATTTAGAAAATCTGCAGCTTGTTCTATCAAATTAGAGCCAGTTCAGTGCTGTAGATCTGCAGCAGGGATGTTCACTCTTAAAAAAGCACCAAGTAAATTTACTCAAGTATTTAAGTACTTTTATTTCCGTTTTATACTACCACAGGCTGTAGTTCACCTCCACTACATTTCAGAGGCACATATTATTCTCTTTAGCCCCCTTCATATTAATCTGACAGCTACTTAATTCACAGACTGAGATGTGTGTTTAGTTTAGTTGAGGCTCTTTCACATGTCCACGAGTTGCCGGCAGTTCTAAACCAAATTAAACTTCTCACACGGTTTCATTTAGAAGGTAAAATTATCCAACATTTTATAAAAGACGGGACGATTAGAGAAAAGTCAAAACCATTACCAGAGATTTGTGCAGCGGAGTTTAGCTTTTTCATCTTCCCTACTACATTAATCATCCCACGACCCCCTTTAGGTTTTTATAATTCTCAGTAAGATTTTGAATGCATGAGTATTTTCTTGTACTTTTACTTAAATAAGAATCTTCCACCACTGAAATCTTCTATTTCATTATATAATACATGGATAGTTGTAGTGTAAAATGTGAAAAATGGCGGCTTTGCTGGGGCACAAAAAGTATTTTGCACGTTCAGTTGAGTGCACACAGCGAGCCGTCACACATAATTGCTGCATTAATTAAGCACAGAAAACATTTCTGAATTTCACTGAGTCAGTCAGCGCCAAGGACAAAATAAAGCTTCAGTGACTTCGAAGAGCCTGCATGCACTTAAAAAAAAAACATAATTCAACGGTGTGAGCCAAGGCCAGTGCAGCGAGGCAGCTCGATTCCTAAAATGAAGCCCTTCTGTCTGATCTTTGCATGTAAACTATGCTCTGCTGCTAAACTGCTGTTCATACCATGACCAGTAGAACTTACAAGCATTGAATAAGTAGGAGGAGAGGGAGTTTAGGTCCACACATCACAGGCCGGTTGCTGTGGAGTTGTAGTCTAAAGCACAATCACAGATTGCCATAATGACACCATAGGGGTCAGCGCCTTTGAGAGCAATAGAAAACATTACACAACCACTTTCAAGCGCTGAGGAGCACTTTTCATGATGGGTAAGACACAACTTCATGTGTGAAACCAGTGGGGAGCCCCTTAAGTTTGCAATCACCATTTGGTCCTTGTGCATATTCACTCAATCTGGCAATCAAGCAGCCTTCAGGTCTGCCTATCTAGCCGAGTTTAGTTTTGCAGCCATGTTCAAAAGCGTCAAATATTTTATATCATATAACCACAACAGTGCGTGAACATTTTTACGCCGCGAAGTGAATCTTAACACCTGACCCACGATGTCAGACCTGAAACCTTGAAGGAAAAACTCATGAAAAATACTTTTGTCTGAGGAAAAATGTGCTGAAAATCTCAAATGTGTGATCAAAGGTTGCCGACGTGGCGACACGAAAAAACAGCGTGCATGCACAAAGCCAGAAACACACATTTCGACTACGTCGGGTAAACGTCTTTATCATCATTCCCACTCCCATGATTAACCATAAATGGACGCGGACGCAACCCTTAATCACGCATTTGCATATTAATGGGCTGCCTGCTCCGCCACCCCTTCACTGATTGTGTTGCGTCCGCGAGGTTCTGCAGCAACGGCGGAGAAGCTGTCATTACTCCTGACCGCTAGACACAGCTGTGGTTATTTATAGCAACCCGCATCATTTATTCATCATATGTACCTGCAGTGATGTCTCCGTGATCATTAATATATGCCAGGGATGTAATCAATGAGTTGTAGCGCTCAGAGTAAAAAAACAAAAGTTGCAGGGGGTCGCGGTGAAGGATGTAATTAAAGGAATATCAACAGGGATAAAATGCAGGGCTGAAACAGCACCTTGAATCATCGGTCTGTTAAGTGCTAAATAATCGATGTCCAGCTGTCAGTAACCAAGTCAGAGTCTCCGTGCATGAAAAGGATGGAGGAGTTGACCTGAACAAGCCGCAAAGCGACGTGCTTTTACACCGGTGATGGTAAAAGGAGTAAACAGGAGTAAAAATCTTAATTCAGGTGAACGTAGTCCTCCATTATGTGGAATACTTTCAGCGTTGCCATTGTGACGGCTTTCAGCGAGCGCATTATCTGTTCACCGGTAACATGCCTGCATGGCAACAAGCCACTTGAGGCTCGGAGCTTCACAGCTATTACAGAACACATGAGTGATGCTATTAGCATAATACAGTGTTTTTCTAGCTGCGCCAAAATCACTTGAACGGCTGACTGAAGTGGCCAGTTGCTTTTCACAAAAGGCCGAGATGCATAATTATTCTCAAAATAATAACCGTTAGGCCATTTCAATAGACGTGTGAGTTCACTTTAATGATGGTTAAACAATGCGAAGAGCAAAGCTTTGCTGTTCTAAAGCACAAACGGCTTCACACAGGACTCACAGAAGTTCTGGTTCGACTTGTGTGTCTGCATGCGAGCACGGGAATTTACTTTTTTCCCCTTCTAACTGGTGCAGCTTTTGTCTGTGTATCTGAGTTGTGTCATCGATGAGCAAAATGAGCGTATTTTCCAAAGATGTCCATGTAGAACATTATTAACTGCATTCAGTGCTTTTGTTGATAACTGGAACAAAAAATAACAAGAATAATTGGAAAACTGCTCTGCACTTTTCTAATGCTTGACCTCGGCTGTACGCATGCTCACACAAACATTATGAGTAGCTATTGTGCCCTGAAGTAGTCAAATATTAATACGATTTGGGCTTGTTATAAAATGCCACTAACATTGTACCCCTCATTTTCATTAAAATGGAAAGGTGACAATTGTGTGTGTGTGTGTGTGTGTGCTGGATGCCTGGAAATGCTCATATATATATTGCAGATTCCTAGAAGCTATATGCAGAAAACTCCCCATAAATGTTTTATTAAGAAAGTAATTGACAATCCCAAAAGGAGATTATTGTATCACACAGTCTGTGAGCATCTCACCCACAGCTCGTAGGGTGAGGGCTGCATTTTCCATACTGATGAGATTTCCTTCACTTTTTTCACTTTCCCTCCTCTTTGCAAAGGAATCAGGCTTTTATATTTTCATGGAATAACCCTTTTTCTCTTTTTTTGTATTGGAATTTATTATTAAAATTGATTTGATTTGATAAAAACAGACGATAGAAATAAACAGGTAAATCCACTGGCATTAGGGAGCTGCCAGCTGTTTCTGCCAGAAGTAAAAGTCGCTTTAATTTAAGTTAGATTCCACTTTCAGTGAGTTGCATTATCACTTTGCACCGTTTGCCTGTGACCTCCACCTTGTCACATGTGTTATTTAAGGTAAAATCTACTGCTGCTGCACCCTCCATCCTTATATAACGCTGCTGCCTCTAAAAGCATTAACATAATGCTATTGCCATGAATGTATAACATATTCACAAACAATGAGAGAAGAGATTTATCTGTTCATGCTGGGTCACATCCCATCTCCTTAATCCCATATTAACCGTAGGCTTACAGTGTATTAAATCTATAATACCGTACATATAGCGCTGGGTTTTCCCAGGTGTAATTTCTGTTTTTCCTGCTTCCTGCTCACAGACGATGGACGACTCAGAGGCGTGTTCGCTGCCTGGAGGCCTGGCGAGCGTCAAGAAACAGTTTGAGAACCAGGAGTTTACCTCCTCGTCCTCCCAGTCCAGCGTCACCCAGATCCATTACCAGCAGAGAACCGTGCAGGTGAGAACAAAATCACTGATAACAGCTGGAACGGCTTGTCATCCCCGTGCGTGAGGAAAATGCCAGAACATGTTAGCAGCCCCAGATCGGGCCAGAGCTCAGAGAGGTAAGGTCAGATCCTCCCCCCACCGCACCGCCATCAGCTCATTCAGGCACGGAGCGGAGTGAATTCATTGAGCGCACAAGGGCCCTGCTGAATGCTAAATTTTACATATATAGGTTTGGGCAGGGGGGGGGGGTGGTGGCAAATGTCTAAGTCTGTTTGATCGAGTTACCGCCTCTCTGCTGGAACAGAAAACCACTTTACGCTCAAGTTAACTTCGCAGGTGCAATATCCAAGGTCTGTTTAAAAAACTGGCCGTACACGAGTAAAGATATTATGAAACTCAACTGGTTTCCTGCAGTTCAGAGCTTCCCTGCACCCCCCTGGTTTTTTTGGCAACTCACACAGACCCCATAGTAGCGTAATGGTTTTATTTAAAAAGTAATTTTACAAACTAAGATCCTCATACGAGCGGTTGCGGGCAGCAAGCAGAACTTTCCCGTCCCAATGTGCAGCGGGTAGATTATCCCAGAGAAGTGGAGCTCGTCCAACAGAAGAGGCCTTATTAAATAAAAGGAACAATTAAGTAAGCGGCATCAAGGGAACCCAGAGGACGTGGTGAAGCGCACGCCACAGAGCAATAAAGCTGTGATATATGATGAAGCCGGTCCGTTTAAAGCATCGTAGGTAAGGAGGATTGTGAGATCAGTTATTAGTTAGATTCTATTCCAGATTTATAAGGACATATATGTGGATTTCAGCACTTACATTTGATAGAATGGGGCATATTTGCCGCTAGTGAAAAGGTGTTGATGATGAGTTGACTCGGAACTGTTTGTCTACATTTTGGACATAAAGAGGAGATTTGAAATCAATCTATAATTTCCAACCTCTATAATTGGTCTGTTTAACGAGGTGTCTGTGCGAACAATACGAGAACTGAGGGATTTATTGATGATGTGGTGAAAAAGGGCTTCCTGTCAGAGTAAACAGCTCTTTTATGAGCTTGCCACGAACAGGGCTTGAATTAGCTGGATTGCACTGCAAAAAAAATGGTGGCTCATGGTTTCGTAATCAATCTGAGAGAGAAGCAGCGCCGGGGGGGATCAGAGGAGGGTGACCACCACCAGTAATATCATTCCGGATTAGCTCGATCAATGAAACAGCGAGAGCACACGGCTCGGTCTTTTCAATGAAACATAGAGGTAATTCTTTCTTTGGCCTGTTCAAGCTGCATGAATCTCACTGGAGGAAATAGCTGATTCAGATTTGTGCCGGTTTGGTAATCAATTGCTTTCTGTCTCCGATACTGAAATCATTCTTTACCCGAATGTAAATGAGTAGTTTCCTAGTAATGGAATATGATTTCTTACCACAGAGGGGCTTTCACTTTTTTTTCTCACAGCTCACAGTCAAGAGGTAATAAAACCACAGTGTGAGCATATGCCTTTTTTGTGGACTGTGTGTGTGACGGTGTGTCGCCACTGTGTGAGGGATTAGTGGCATCCGGATTCCCATTGCTGTGTTTCCTCTGTGTTCGATAGGAGATGTCAAGCTCCTCGGAGGTGACGGTGAGAAGCAATGTCAGAGAGGTCGTCCCCACCACAACCCTCTTTCACCATCAGGAGGTACTAGATGTTACACTCGCTTATTTCCCCTGCGATTTTTACACCTTACGCCTGATAGGCTGCTAATAAACACACCATGAGTTCTCTGGTGATTTCGGAACGTTCTGTTTCACCTTGGAAATGCTATAGAAAATAAATCTCCTAAGCCTTTTTTTTTTTTTTATATAACACTGGTTGGATCAGCTGCGAGCCGCGGTGCATTCTTGAACACTAATGATTTGCCCCCATCTTTTCACAGGTGATCCATGATCAAGGAGTCCACCATAACAATGTGTCTGCCAGTCATGGGAACCATTACAATGAAACAGGTTATTCCGCTCATGCCTTTTATATTGTAATTTGCAAGTTTTATCACAGCGCTGCTTGTGTCCTGTATATTAATGATTGTTCCCACTATGGCTGAATACAGGATGAGCTATGAAAATGAGTTAGAGTACTGATGATTTCCTATTCAGTGCATAGCAGCAAATCTAATCAGGGCAGAGTCAGGAAGGTAAATTATTGGAAAGTGGAAATTGGGCAATCACCACTGCATGGTTTCAGAAAATGAAAACTACTCAGGTTTTTTAATGAAATGATTTATTTTTTTTCTCAATCCCCCTGAGCTCCCTCACTGCGAATGACTTAATGAAGCAGCCTTCTTCGTGTGTCTAATTTAGTTATGCTGGTCGGAGGAGAGGACCTACCAAAGGTTTCCGCTCAGGCTTTGAAGCAGCAGTACGAAAAAACGATTGAAGAAGCTGCACCCGCCAAGGAAATTAAGGTAATGATGCAGTCTGTTTATCTAAATAGATAGGTTTTTATGAGGTATCAGTATGAAGAGGCCATATCATGGGATCATCAAAAAGAAATTGTCCATGCCATGAATTGATGGAGAGCAAATTGGATTGGATAAAAGACATGTCATTGCAGCCTGAAACATTTTCGTCCTTCTTTGTGTTTTTATATCACAATCAAATCAGTAAAATGGAAAAATGTCTAGAAAGCAGGCTCAGGTTTTTTTGCATTTGTGCATTCATATCAAACTTAGTGTTGGACTCACTTTTGGAAATGTAAATCTATATAAAAATGGAAAGTTGGTACTTCCTAATGTGTTTCAGAAATGTATCTGAAACAAACTTGAGATAGATTGTTTCCATTTTCTCACAACATCACAACCTCCACTGTTCTTCTCTCCCTAACCAAACCCACGTATGAACCATAGGTTGATGTGGATTTCAACCAGTTTCAGTGGGTGCCAGTACACCAGTCGTCCAAAGCTTCAGCCAGGACAAGCTATGACAGCTCGTCCACTGTGAGGACGGCCGCTTCCTCCTCATCGGCCACTGCTTCATCAGTGGCTCATGAGACGACAGATCATTTTCCTCCTCCCCCCTCAAACCTGCAGGTATCACATGAGGTTTCAGGGGTTCCTGAGCCAACCCCACAACCCAAGTATGCTGTTAATAAGGAACAGTACATTAAACACAAGAGCATGTCTGAACTGAAACGCCTCTACAAGCACATTCATCCAGAAGTCCGCAAAAACCTTGAGGAAGAATTTATGAGTGAGCTCACAGAGGCAGAAAAGAGTCTTTTGGAAAGCGATGAAAGGGGTGAAGTTCAGCAGGCGTGCTATATGTTTGAAAATGACGGTAATAGCACCAGTCAGTGTTCGAGCCCCGACAGAGGGTCCATAGACTGGGACGAGGTCCTTAAAGGGGAGGTGCAGTCTATGCGTTGGATGTTTGAAAACAAGCCCCTGGATACGATTAAAGATGACACGCCAGACGAGAACGAGACGGGAAACATTGCCCAGCAGGAAATCATTGCTGGCAAAGATGTCAGATACACAGCCTGGATGTTTGAAACTAAGCCCATGGATGCTCTGGGAACTGAAACCGCAGATTCCACTGAGCAGTCACAAAAAACATCTGATCTGGCAAGAGGAGACGTTCGCACTGCTACTTGGCTCTTCGAGACACAGCCACTGGATTATCTGAACAAGATCTACCAAGAGGATGAGCAGGACTCAGAAGGTGTAGTCATGAGAGACATCACTGGAGGAGATGTGAAAACTGCCAGGTATCTTTTTGAGACCCAGCATTTGGATTCTCTGGGCAAAACGGAAACCATCGAGGAGAGCAACATTCTGAGTCTGAAGTCCGAGCTGGAAGAGGTCAAAGGGGACGTGAAGACGACCACCCGCATGTTTGAGACTGAGCCCATGTGTGTCATCAGGGGCGATTCAGGAGAAATGCTGGAGGTCACGACTATCCGCAGGGAGGAGACCGAGAAAGGAGACGTGAAGACGTCACGGTGGATGTTTGAAACTCAGCCTCTCGATATGATCAACAAGGACCCTGCGCGGGTGAAGCTCATATGTGGTATTTCCATGGAGGACAGTGCTCAAGGCGGCGTCAACAAAGGTCGATGGCTTTTCGAGACAAAGACTCTTGACACCATCAAGGATGAAGAATGGGAAAGTTCCCGGATGCAAAAGGAGGAAATAATTGGAGCTGATGTGAGGAGGCACTGTCTGGTTTTTGAGACTCAGCCTATGGATACCCTGAAAGACAAGACCAATGATCGTCCTTTACCCCCCGAGGAAATCGTAGGAGGTGATGTCCGATCAGCGAAAAATCTGTTTGAGACAGTACCAATGGAAAATCTGAAAGAACTGCTTGAAGTGGGAAAACTAAAGAAAATGGTTGCGTCTGAGGAAGAAAAAGGTGACGTGAGACATCAAAAGTGGGTCTTTGAAAGCCAGCCGTTGGAAAACATAAGAGAGGAGAAAAAGGAGATTACAAGAACTGTGAACATTGAAGCTCTCGACAAAGGGGACGTTACAAACTACAAAGAAAGGTTTGAAAGTATGGACTTAAGCAAATGTGAAGGAACACAAAAAATTCAAATTGAGGGTGTCACAAGTGTTTCCGTAAAATCCAACAGAGTTCTCTTTGAATCCAACCCTATGTACGCGATGCAAGACAGCTCCGGCCATTACCATGAGGTGAAGACCGTGAGGCGTGAGGAGATTGTGAAGGGAGACGTGCGCAGCTGCAGATGGATGTTCGAGACGCGCCCTATTGATGAATTTGATGAGAGCATCGATAAGTTTCAGATTATAAAAGGCATATCCAAACAGGAGATCGAATCAGGGGATGTCAAAACGGCCAAGTGGTTGTTTGAAACTCAACCGCTTGATGCCATTAAGGTAATTAATTTGGAGGGTGAAGAAAGCAAAACTAAGGAAGACATTGAAATTGAGAAAGGGGATGTTAAGACCTGTAGATGGTTGTTTGAGACACAACCAATGGACGTCCTCTATGAAAAGGTGGAAAAGAGCGAGACGGATGTTGAGGAAGTGCAGAAAGGTGATGTGAAAACATGCACTTGGCTCTTCGAGACGCAGACACTTGACAACATACGTGACCACACAGAATCGGAGTCTGAGACCATTCTGAAAACCTGCACAGTAAACCAAGAGGACATCCAAGGAAAAGACGTGCGACTGGCCCGCTTCCTGTTCGAAACCGAGAATCTGGAAAACATCACAGGTGAGGACAGCAGCTCGTTTAGAAGGGTCACGGAAATCGACATCCACTCAGGCGACGTTTCCAAGATGAAATACATCTTCGAGAACCGCTCGTCCGACATCATAAGCTCCACCTCCGAGGAAACCATGCAGATGTTGAAGACGCAGAAGGCTGAGGACATCCAGAAGGGCAATGTGGTCAACTGCACCTGGATGTTTGAGAATCAGCCAATCGATGCCATCCGCGAACAATCCACAGAGGCGAGAGAAATCCGCACCGTGACTGACGTTCAGGGGGGTGACGTTCACAAAGGCCGCTTCACTTTTGAGACGTACTCACTAGATCAAATTAAAGAGGAGTCCAGTGACACTGATATTTCAAAACTCAATAGTATCTTCAGAGATGAAATAGAGAAGGGAGATGTGAAAAACTATACCATGATGTTTGAAAATCAGCCGC
The DNA here is from genome assembly GCA_036785175.1 of Eupleurogrammus muticus. NCBI lineage: Eukaryota > Metazoa > Chordata > Actinopteri > Scombriformes > Trichiuridae > Eupleurogrammus > Eupleurogrammus muticus. The sequence continues at coordinate 1,574,825 of JAYKQN010000024.1, forward strand.
TGTACGCCATTCGTGACAAAGAGGGCCATTACCACGAAGTCACTACAGTTACTAAGGAGGAAATCCTGAGAGGAGATGTGGTAGGGGCAAGATGGCTGTTTGAGACGAAGCCTCTGGATTCAATCAGAGATTCAGAGGATGTCTACGTCATAAAAGCTGTGACTGAAGAAGGCATCAACAAAGGAGATGTTAGCTCGGCCAGGTGGAAGTTTGAGACACAGCCTCTTGATGAAATAACTGAGGAAATAAAAGAAAGGTCAAAAACAGTTGCGGATATCCAAGGCGGCGACGTGAAGACAAACACCCAGCGATTCGAGACCGACGAGATGTCTCAAAAGTACATCAGGACCGTTAGCGTGAGCGAAATCCAAAAAGGGGACGTCAGATCTGCCACTTGGATGTTTGAAACCCGCACCATGGATGAGATCCATGGTGCGGGCTCCGAGTACGACGCCATGGAGAAAGTGACAAAAGAGGAAGTCATGAAAGGAGATGTCAAACAGTCTGTGTGGCTCTTTGAGAAACAGCCCCTTGACAGTATCAAAGAGACTGATGGAACAGAGCTCATTGTCACGAAAGAGGAAATTCCACAGGCTGATGTGAAAACGACAACGTGGCTGTTTGAAAGTACTCCTTTCCATGAATTCAATGAAAGCACAGTGGAAAAAAGAGAAATAATAGGCAAAAGCATTAAAGAGACACTCGAGGAACTTTACTCACAGAAAATGGTTGACTCGAAAGGGATTCTGATTGAGGCGGATGAGATCGGGGATGTACGCATGGCAAAATATAACCTGATGAACCTGGAGGCTCCAGAAATCCAAAAAGAGGAGATTATCAGAGGGGATCTGAGCAACATCATGATGAACCTCCTAAACCGCAGAGAGACCGCTGAAACAGGAATAACTATCGACAAGGAGGAGCGGGGGAATATCAACACCACGGTGAAGCAGCTACTCAACCAGGAAAAGGGAATCAATGTTGAGAAAGAGGAAATTATCCGCGGTGACATTCAAGAGGCCATAAACAGCCTGCTTAAGAGCGAGGGTTCCTCCAAGCGTGGCATTCTGATTCAAGAGGATGAGAAAGGAGATGTGAGGATGACTATCTACTCCCTCCTAAATAAAGGAGAGAGGGCCAGCATGGCCAAAGAGGATATTATTCAGGGCAATGTGAGCAGAACTCTTCAACGGCTTCTCTCAAACTCAGGAGCCGAGGACTCGAACAAGATAAGGGTGGGAGATACAGAGAGGGGTAACGTCAGCTTTTACTCCACATGCATTGAGTCCGGGGCCTTGGATTACCTGAAGCAGCTTCAGTACGAACCGGATGAAGTCCAGGAAAAGGTGGAGAAGGAGTGCATCATAGGCGGTGACATTGAGGAAACCAAAATCTTGCTGCGCAAGACTCAGCAGGAGATAGGCCGCACTGTGGCAGTGGACGACATCGTTTCTGGGGATGTGAACACTCACGTTAAAGTGTTCATGACGGAGCCTAAGGTGGTGTACGGAAACCTGGAGGAAAAGGGCATTGTTAAAGGTGACCTCACTGCAGCCCTGGATTCATTGACCCAAGCCATCAATCAGAAAGTGCTAATAGAGAAAGAGGAGGTGGTGAAAGGAGACATACCCACTACTTTGAGGTCCCTGGAGGAGGCCCGGTTTCAATCCAAAGAAATGGAAAAGCCTGAAATCATCAGGGGAGACATCAGAGGTGCTCTTGAGTCACTAGAGAAATCCGCTACCACAAAAACGGAAGTGACTGTTGAAGATTTAGTGCCAGGGGATATCAAAGGGACCCTGAAGTCCCTGGAGGAGGCGACGCAAGCTGTGAAAGAGGTGGAAAAAGAGGAGATCGTCAGGGGAGACATCCACACTACCATGCAAAGTTTACAGGAGGCATCCAGCGAGAAAAAGATTTACCAGCATCAAGTGAGCGAGCAGGGGGATGTTAAAGCTACCATGCAGCTCTTTCTCGAGCCAACGACTTCTCCGAGAATGCAGCGCCGGGGGAGCATCGAGGGAGACGTGAAGACATCCATAAAAAGTCTTTATGAAGGACAGGAGGCAACGCAAGTGGAAAAAGAGGAGGTGGTAAAAGGGGACGTTCAAGGTGCAATAAAGTGCCTAATGCACAGGAAGCAGCATTCAAATACAAAACGTATGTATCCTCACAAGAAAGTAAAAGCGTGTGTGAAAAATCCATTAAATATAAAGCAAGCAGAGCATCAGTCTTTACAAGAAGTTAAGAGGGAGAGTGTGGCAGTCAATTCAGCCCCCGTTGTGAAAAACCTTTCTCAGAGTGGTGAGTCACAGAAGCATACACAGAGGCACAATGAGAGCAAATCGCTGAAAACACAGGTAATAACCCAGGAGAACAACATCGATGTAGCCGAAACAGAAAATACTACTGGGGTCTCTCACCAGAAGAGCGTGAAAGAGGAAAAACAGACAGCGCTGCCCGCAAAGAAAACACAAGCTGCAAAGCCAATTATGATCAAGAACAAACAAATAACTAATAACGATCAATCAACGACGAAGGCGGTTGACGTGCAAAACATATCACAGACGAATATCGCGAGCAAGAAAATATGTGAAACGAAGACAATCAAACAGGTGCATACGACAGTGGCAGAGAAAACTGTCACGCAGAAACAAAATGTGACGGTGTCGGAGCAAACGTCGACGTCTCAAAAGCAAACGGAGAACAAGGCTCTGGCACAGAAGCCGAACATCAAAAACACGAAGCCGGATCACCGTAACCTTGATGTGAAAGTTAAAGGTGTGATCAAAAAGGCGAAGCCGGAGATTCACTTCCCCCCTCCCCCCGCCTCGCCACCTCCACCCTCCGAGTCTGAGCTCTCCCTCCCTCCGCCGCCGTCGCCCGTCCTGGAGGGCCCGGCGTCCCCCACCTCGCGTCCCGCCATCATGAGGCAGGACAGCGACCTCCCACCTCCGCCTCCGCCGCCCCCCGTGGACAGCATGAAGTCCGAGCTTGAGTTTTTCCCTCCTCCTCCGCCCTCCGACTTCCTCCCTCCGCCTCCCTCGCTGCAGGAGCTTAACGCGATGCCTCAGCCTCCGCCCGCCAAGTTTGGGAAACCCGTCGGCAAGCCGTTATTCAAAGTGCCCAAGCAGCCGGAACCACAGAAGCCGACAATACAAGTCAAACCCAAATGGCAGAAAAAGCAGTCGGCTCCTCCACCACCTCCACCTCCTGCTCAGCTTCCTCCTGAGAAAGAAACGACGGCGTCAACAGAGCTGAGAGAAGGAGTCAAGGTTCAAGAGGTGAGAAAGGAAACAACCCAACTGGTTGAAACAAGCAAGAATATTCAATGCGAGACAGCAGCAGGAGCGACAAAAATCCCCACCATCCCAGTCGTTAAACCGATGCCAAAAGAAAGCCCGCCGCCTCCTAAGAGAGTCTTTGTCCCTCCTCTTAAACTGCCTCCACCTCCCGACCCAGCTCCCGCGCCAAAGGCGAGGCCGTACGCTCGCAAATTTAAAACCCCCCTCATGCTTGCAGAGGAAAGATTCCGCCAGCAAATAATGGAGAAAGAGGAAGCTGACAGGAGTAGAGTCACAACACCCACGTCCCCGCCAGTGAACGCACAAGTGTCCTCGTCTGTTGCCAGTCACCAGCTCGCTGCAGCACAGAAAACTGAGAAAGAAGCAGCCATCGAAACCACAAAACCAAAGGCCGAGGAGGCTCAAACCGCTTCAGACACGAGTGCTAAGAAAACCCCTTCCCATATCCCCCTGAGCAAGCCCTTAATCTCAGTGGTGAATAAGAAATCAACCCCCGGACCATCAAATGTTTCCTCAGATAAAAAGCATGTTTCAAGCAAGCAATCCTCAGAAAAAATAGTCGCCTCTGCTGATATCATTAAGAAGAGTCAAACCACGCCTGCTCCCAGGAGTCCGGCTGTTTTACAGTCTCATCATGAGGCCTCAAATACTGAAGTCCGGACATGCTCCAATGTGGTCACTTCTTCAGTCACAGAGCAGCAGCACTTTATTAAGAAATCCAGCACCAAGTCCACAGCTGCCACACATAGTGCTGTCCAGGAAAATGGAAATCTTCAAAGCCAGACTGCGGTCACATTGAGAGCCGATGATGTGAAGAATATTAATGTGCCCCTGACACAAGAGGGAAAAACCATTCCCTCCCAACCCACTAAAATTCCAAAAGTAACTCCAAGTTTCAAGGTGAAAACCTTCAAGATGCCTTCAGAGAAAAAAGAAGAGAAATGTGACACTCCTGGACTAACAGAGGCAATGAAAAGTGAAACGCATTCACAGCAAGAGATAAGCAACGTATCGAAGAAAGGTGAAATGAAAGTGAGTCAGGAACTGACGTCTGAGGTCAAATTAGATATCAAAGGAGGGGAGAAGAAGAATCAGGTGGCTCTCCCTGCCAAAGTAATTGAAATGGAGGTGAAGAAAGGAAAGCAGGTGCAAAAGAACAAGACTGAGTTAAAGCTGTCACCGGCGGTTACTGCTTTAATACCCATCGAGGCTAAGATCCCGCCTGCAGCGGCTCGTCAAGGCCACGTATCCGTCTCCCACAGTCAGCAGAGCGTGAAGACAGAACACGTTCAAAGGCACGAAGAGGTGGTGGTGACTGAAAGTGTGGTACAGCAGAGCCACCAGAGGCAAGAGGTTGTTCACACACAAAAACAGCAAATAAAGCAGCAGCCGGCCGAAATTAGTAAAACGCACATAAAAGCAGGAAAATTAAAAGTTGAGCCGAAGGATGCGTCGGTGAAAGCGACAGGGAAAATGACCCAGAAAGGTGACTCTCACTCAGAGGAAATCACAGATTTAGAGAAATGTAAAGTAATGCAGAAGCTGCTCACCCAAATAGAAGAACTGGAGGAAACAGCGAGCAAAGTCGACTCTAATGCTGTCAGGACGATTATAAGCGAGCTCCCTGACTGTGTGGTGGGCTCGGATGAGAAAAAGAATTTAAGCGAAGTTGCTAAACAGCAGAGTAAGAAGAAGCTGAAAGAGTTGATGGTTTATCTCAGAAATATTGTTCAAGCAAAGCTCATCGTTTTGGAAGAAACCTTGACAGTCGTGCGAGAGGAGGAAAAGGTCGAGCAGCAGCTGCCACCGCCGCCGCCGCCGCCAGTCGCTCCGAAACCAGACAAGAAAATCTTTAGTGGGAAAATATCAAAAATTAACATTGGCTCGCCCAAATCTGAAAAACGGGTGGTTGAGGAGAAAAAGTCGTTTCAGGTGCACCACGAGCTGAGTGACGTGTCCGATCACAGAAACAGCTCCCCGCTAGCGAGCATCCGCACGCCCTCGCCCACTTTCATTAGCATCGAGTCGCGGAAGATAGACTCGCCGCTCAGAGTGACCCCTTCTCCTCCGCCCTACAAATGCGCGGGGACGCCGCCGCCTCCTCCCCGCAAGTCCCACACGCCCACCTTCAGCCGGGCCACGCCCTCCCCCACCCTGAGCCGCTCCGAGAAGCTGCTGAAGCTGCGGGACACCACCTCCAAGCTCGCTCAGGGCGCGACCCCTCCGCCTCCCATGCCGGAGCTCCTGGCGTCCGACAGGGAGCAGCCGTCCCCGTACGGGGACAGGGAGACGCCCGTCGAGCAAAGGTTGGACGACGCCTCGGACCTGGGGGACTCCATGATGACCGTCAGGGACAAGAAGTCTTTCTTTGAGGAGGCGCAGAAGGCCGAGGTGAACCGGACCTACGTCCGGAAGGATCCCATCGACATCCCCATTCGCCTGGGAGCTGATATTGAGGACAGCGCCGAGACCGTGACCTTTGACCTCCTGAAAGAGGATCTGCCCAAAGTGGACATGTCTAAGCTGGTAAACCGATTTGAATCCCCAAAACCAAAAATCTACAGCAGGAAAGATCCTATTGTCATCGCAGATAGACTGGGGAGCGATACGGAGGATGCGGAGGTGGAGCCACACACCGCGAGGAGTGAGGATATACCCACCCTCAAGGTCAAAGCAATAAAGGACGTGTTTGAGACTGGAGAGCACGGTTCTCAAGCAGCCAGAGAGCTGAGGGAGCAAATAGAAAGACGAGAGCCAGAATCGGCTCACCACGATCCCGCCGCTCACTCCGCCACCACCTCAGTCACCGAGCAGTTCTGCAGCTTCGACGACTTCGGAAACATGACGACGGAGACCAGGAGCGAGATGCATTCTGGGGGCTCGCTGACCCGCGGCAACCCTCCGTCCTACGCCGACGTGGTGAAAGGCAGCGCGGCGGCGGCGGTCGGCGGTGACCCAGAAGCTGCCACCGAGGAACTGCTGAGGAACTTCCAGCAGTCCTGGGCCGAGAGCCAGGGAGTTTTCCAGAACTTGGGTTTCAGTGTGACGGAGCAGAGGACGTCGCAGATTGTGACACGCCAGCAGGAGACTCTCGTGACGGGTAAACCGAGCTGTGCGGCATGACGACGCTTAACAGGCGTGACGGTGTGTGTTTAACACGCTTTGGTGTGAGATTCTTAAAGCATCGACTGCATTGTGTGGAAAAGAAAGGAGGCATTAATGTCAGTTTGCCGTTTTACTCATGTTTCTGATGTGTTTTCTTTGATTTAAATGTTCCAATTTTCAAGGGTTTAGGCAGCTGGCAGTTTCATCAGCTGGCAGTTTCTCACTTTTTAATATTCCCAGGTTACAGTCAATCCCGGTTTTAAATGCCTCTAATGTGTGAAGCTGGCAATGATGCTAACGCATTGAACTAATATCCTGCTTGGGTGTGTGATGCTGTTTTTTCACCACAGCAAAAACTCAAGGAGAAAAATTCTTTTAATTCATTTTTTTATTTTCTCTGAGGGTTTCACCTTTTTTTCATGTTCATTGAATGAAAAACACTGAATAATTACATTTTCTTAGTTTTGTGCTAATTTGCAAAATCTCTCTTAATGTTTTAAACTCAAGCTACTACTTATACTGACAATAACTACAAGACAATTAAAGTGTCGCCTTGTTTGCATGTTTTTGCAGAAAATTCGAGTTCCAGATTGCGAACTGTGTCGGGTGTGTCGGAAACGGGTGTACCCCATGGAATCCCTGATTGCAGACAAACAAAACTTCCATAAAAGCTGCTTTCGCTGTGACCACTGCAGAGGAAAACTGAGGTAAAGCTACTTCACAAAGAAAACACAGTCTTACCGTTTCTTTTTTTTTGCACTGTTTAAACCGCTTTATTTTCCTCTATTTTCTCAAACAAAATAAAAAATAAAATAGCCTCGGCAACTATGCCTCTCTCCATGGACGAATGTACTGCAAGCCACACTACAAGCAACTGTTCAAGGCCAAAGGGAATTACGATGAGGGATTCGGACAGACACCACACAAAGAACTATGGAGCAATAAGAACCAGCAAGATGCTGAAAAGACAAAAATCAAATCGCCGTCGCCTGAAAAGAAAGTTATGGATTCCAGATATTCCACTGCTCAGAGCACATTAGTCACTCAGGATAATGACGTCTGCAAAACCGTGGATGCAAACAAGAAGTCCACAAATAAGATTTCTGTAGTCTGGCCTCCTCAAACAGAATCTCCAAAGAAAGCCTTTGCTATCGAAGATGAGCTGAAATTAGTGAAGCCATCATGGCCGCCCATAGAGGGCTCAGCTCAGGAAAACGACCCCTCGAATCAGCCTGTGAAGCCGGCATCAAAAGAGGCAGCCAGTCCTTCAGCTAAGGTCGACAACAGAGCCCAGGAAATGGAAGGGGTGCAGGAGAGTGCCTGTTTGACAGAGAATATCAGAAGCCCTGAGGAATCTCCAGCAGAGCCGGAGGCTCCGGCCGCCACTGCAGCCGCCGAGGAACCGCTGAGTGTTTCTCACTCTCAAGAACCTGAAAACAGCGGGGCCGAGACGGCGGCACAAGTGGATTCCCAAATGGACTCTGAAGTGCGCCCTGCAGTGGGGGAGGAAAAACAGAGCGAGGGGGGCGACGGCGGAGCTGTGGAAAGCATGAGAGTGTCGGACCAGGAGGAAAAGGCGGGAAGTGTAGAAAGCGTGGAGGAAGTGGAAGTGAACGGACACGGCGAGGAGCTTGAGGCGGGAAGGAAGGAACGTCGGGAGGAGGAGGAGCTGAACGGAGGGGAGGCGGTGAAGGTCACGCTGATAGACGAGGAGACGACAGCAGGGCAGCCACTCAATGCTAACACCAATAATAATAACAACAATGACCAGACACAGTTTGACCACGAAATCTCATTTCATGGACTTGATGAGGATGAGGATGAGGAAAAGGAAAACGCGTCGCTCTGTTTGACAGACACAACCCAAGCAACAGATTCATTCCCAGCTGATCACTGTGAAGAGTCCAAATGGATGCCAAGCGAAGTGCTACAATTGGCACAGAGGGATGACGCCTTTGTGCCAGCTGGTGCCAAATGTACCGAGGCCACAGACTATTCAGACACAAATTTCTTCACAGAGTCGGCCGGGGGAACGCTCGCCTTCAAGGACGACGCCGCCGAGCCGCAGATCAGCACGACGAGCTTCCTCGAGGACATTTTCGCCGGCCTGAGTACGAGCAGCCTGCTATCTGACTTCAAATCCGACATCTTCAGTCAATCTGCTCGGGAGGAGCCCCCGGCGTCGGCGCTGGATGACCTTTTAGATTTCGGCATGGAGCCGCGGGGAAGCACAGATGGAGCGAGCGATACGAGGGGGGAGGGAGGGAGCGGCGGCATCTTCGCCGCAAAGTACAGCCCGCGCAGGGATGCCGCGTCCCTGTGGGAGGACGACGAGGACGGCGACCCACTGACAGTGGAGGAGCAGATCAAGAGGAATAGGTGCTACGACGACGACAGCGACAACTCGTGAATTCGACCCTTCCAGCTCACCATCAGGCAGCATTGACCACATGTAAATTTCAATCCGTGTCCATGGAGAGATGAACTGCTCTGATTTAATTTACTGTTTTTGTACTGAGTTTTCTGCTCTTTTATTCAATATCTAGCTTTTTTTTTTTGATTGAAAGCACCTGGTGTGCACGGAAAAAAAAATATTTGTTCTTTTATGTTACTTAGTATGCATATCTATATTTTTGCTGACTTTGACAAACAATCTAAACAGGGCTATATTTTCAAAATTCGCAATATGCATTCATTACAGTAATTTACCTTTGAATAAATAGCTTTCTTTTGTGTCTGAATAAAGAGGTTCTTCGCCTTTCTCACTTCTATTCTGTCTTCTGGTTGAAATAAAGCTTTGTGAACTCGACAATATACGACTTTTTAATCAGTGAGCGCACAGACAAGGGAGAGTGGTAATGGTGCTTAACTGCAAACCCCTTTGTGCAGCTGGGTTGTTTGATGTATGGCCTACCTACATAACACAGTTCAGCCGAGATCTCTTTGGAGAAATGCCTATTGATTTTCACTGATAGAGCAGGCCTGTTGTAGGACTTACAGATTTTTCCATTAGGGGGATTTTGTCATCTCCGACAGATTTCTCTGCCTTGGTTACAGCTTCAACATGCAGGGTAATTGGCTGAGAAAGAAAATATACTGCAATGTTAATTACACTTGCAAAAAAAGAACAAACAAAAAAAACACAATATGCAAGTGTCAGAAAAGTGATGGCTTAACAAATTCTCTCTGGGTCATGCTACATTGTGCTGACAATTCCGTTAAGTTGGGGAAGCACTTGCCGGTTCAATAATTCAACATCCTTTTCCTGAAATGCTGTTTGGCATCTTTTTAATTGGGCTATTTGTTTTCCGGTAATGTTTTGCTTTGACAATCCAAACTAGATGCTATTTTGTACATTTTTAATCATTTTATCCCCCTGCCAAGCAATTATGCAGACATATAAACCAATAATAAAATTGTCCAGTGTACAGCTGTCAACTGGTCAATTTTATGTTGAAAATGCAAATTTATATATGATCCAACCAAGGTTGAGGCACCGGGGCTCAGTCTGAGCAGTCCGGTTCAATAAAGCATTTTACAAATGCATAACGTGGAATCTCGTTGAATACAGAGAGCAAGGCGCTTGTATCAAAGCCAGAGACATCTTGTGTCCAGTTGTCCTGATTTGCATATTCAGATTTTTATGCATAGTTCAAGAAGAAGGAAGGAAGGGGACATGGAAGATTCCTTAAGTAGTAGATAAATGAGGGGGAAAATTATATCAGATGCATAATTATTTAAAGCAGGCTTTTATTTCTCCAAACAAAAAGGGGACCTTCATCATCAGCTGAACCTAAACGTCCCTTCTGGTATGAAGTGTGTGTTTTATTTGCTTTTTGAATATAACATGCACTCAGAATCAGAATCAGCTTTATGAGTAGATTTTATTATTTACAGTACTATTGTCAGGTCACATTTGTAAAAAGGCTTTTTAATCTCAATTGTTTTTTGGTTAAATAAAATATATAGGTGTATAAAGAAATGTTCAAAGCAGACTCTTAATTCCTTCAGACAAGTAACTTCAGCTGGACTTTACAATAAAGACCCACCAGGTGGTGGCTTATTGTCACATCATCTCTCACACTGTGTGCAGAGACAAAGTGAATACAAACGAGCAATAACTCCTCATAAGGGCAGGTGAGTAGGCTCGTGCCCCATCAATCAAAAGAAAGGACGTGCTCAACAGGAGTCCATCAACTCAAGAACGTCCTCCCCCGCACTTAACTGGGACGTGCGTTTATTTCTCGCCAGGCGTGATGTGTTCAATCCTCTGTTAAACAAAGCATCATCATCATCATCAGCAGCATCATCATCATCATCATCAGCAGCAGCAGCATCAGCAGCATCCTCGCGCGCGCGCTCTCTCTCTCTCCCTCTCCGTCGCTCTCCCTCACGCGCGCGCGCGCCCTCCGATTGGCCGCTGTTACCCGCTCTCCCTCGTCGGGCGCCCTCTGATTGGCCGGCTCCTTTCTCCTCCAACGGCCGCAGCGCGAGGCGAGCAGAGGAGCATCCGCGCGGCGTGTGGAGCGGACGGAGCCCCGCGAGCAGGACAAGTTGAGCCGGCCGGACGCGGACAAACAACCCCGGGGTATGTTTACAAATAAATTAAAAAAAAACAAACAACCAGGAAAACGAGAGAATGTCGTTGCGGCTGCCAGCTGCTGTTGGTTTGTTCGCCCCGCACGCGCTCTCCAACCGCCGGACGGATGCTGTTTTTTTATTTTTTTATTTTTTTGGAAGTGAAATTGATTTTTTCGTCAAGGTTGTTTGCTCTGGAATTCGCCGTTTGACCCTGACAGTTAATTCCGTTCTCTACTGTGGCAAAGATGAAAAAAAAGAGTCGAACTGAGCTAATAATAGCGTTAAAGTGTTTTTTTTAACTTGCTTTTGTAGGTTTAGTTTGTAGGAGGTGTTGCTGTGTCGCGTGAGCATGAGCGAGGTCAGCCTCGAACCGCCGATACACGTAATCTGTTGTTTTAAGTGCTTGTCATCATTTAGATAAGAAGCAGGCTCGATTGTATCCGGCTTATTGACATTTATGTACGCGCGCGCGCATGTGTGTGTGTGTGTGTGTGTGTGTGTGGGAGAACGAGAGAGCAAACCAGACATAGGAGGATAAATCCGGATAAGTAGTGCATTGTTCATTTCATAAAGCCGCGTGGACTTTATAGCCTAATATCAAGTGCAATGATTTATCTGGCTGCTAATCCATGACACTTAACGTGAACTATAAAATCCTGCAGCCCTCTGTTATATTGCATAAGGCGGATGAGTGTCACCATGCTGCTGTGCTTTATCACTCAGATGCCGCAACACTAGTCCCAGGAGGTGGAATGGACAGTAAAAAATGGAAAGCAGGGGGGTATAACCCTCCCTGGCAAGCAGCTCAATGGGATTTTACCTTGTGGTGTCGGGGTCATAACAACAATTCACAGCCGCTGTGCCCGCGTGCTGTGAACTGTGCGTCTAAGCCTCTAAAAATCCATTTCTAGAGATTTATTTATGATAGTTCTTGCCCTCCTCCGTCAGCTCATCTTTCTTTTTTTTTTTTTGAAGGGGGGGTGGTTGGGGTGGTGGGGGGGAATTACACCTCTTCTTTAAGTCATTACATTGATACTTCCTAATCTTCACACAGTTGTTGTGGATAATACAGGGAGGAGACGAACCCGTCCCTTTTGTGAGCGTCCGCGGCTTTCAACCTTAACAGAGCTCGCCCCGGGTCGTTAATACCGTCCGGCCCTGCCAGCGGCTCATTCTTTTCATTTTTGTACGCTGGCGTGCGACCAGATATTGTATGAGCCCGAAGGGGAAGTGTTCCATTTAATTTCAGAAATGTCCCTCATTCATCGGCTGTGACATGAAATACAATGGCTTAATCACAATTAGGCAATGCCATCAAATGGACCTCGCACACGTGGATGATTACAGATGACACCGATGAACACACGACTAAAAGGTCTAATTTATTTCTACAAATGACATTTTTTTCTCCTGGCAGTCTGTAACATGCCTTCTGCTCCACAAAGTATTCGGAAATCTCTATAAAAATTTAGCAGTGTTCGTTGATCACTGCTAATCACTGTTTATGATTCCTTGCCACACCACCAGCTGTTCGTCCTTTCAAAACAGATTATGGTAATGATTGTGGATCAATAAGTTACTGCTCACTGGCGCCTGTAAGTTTCCCAGAAAATAAATAGATCTCATCATGTGTAAGCCCTCTTATGGGCAAAGCCGTCGCAGAAGTAAGTCATTATTAAACACTTGGTAATCTGAGTCTTATCACAGTTTTTTTTTCTTAAGAACAGAGTTTTAGACTGTTTACATCTGCTGCTTTGCATTTTATTGGCATCCTGAGAGGGGAAGCCGATCCCAGAGTGTGTGTCTATAGGCCTGGATTTAACCCATTTACCTCGTGCGAGGGTCTTAAATGTGAAGGCATTTCTTCTGTCAAAGGCATCGGGACGAATGTGACACAGGAGAATCGATCTTTAGAAATATGCTACGCTACATAATTTTATGCTTTTCTGACTTGAAGGGCCGAACAGGGAAATCAAGGAATATTTTGTGGCAATGAAATGAGTCTGCAAAAAAAAAAAAAAACCTCAGGCTAGTACAGCCTCTCTTAATTACATAATATTTTTGCGGCCCTCTGGAAATGATTGGAATTCGATTTACAGCGCCATGCTGCTCTCTCAGATGAGATAAACTATATATGACATTGATGAATGGCGTTTGTAAAGCGCGCAATAGAAAAGTGTATTACAAAACCAGTTTATTAAATTGCTCACAATTTCATTGCCCTTTTGACACTGCTTTTCCTTGTCAACACAATTTAAAGGGAAAAATCTGTCAGTTTGTGAGTTCCTGTTTGTTACGATGGCATGTTGGAGCCCTCGGGGAAAATATTTCTTTCTTCATACAGCTCGCTTTGACAAATGCCACTGCTGTTTTGTTAGCGTCTCCTTTGGAAACCGCCTCTTTATTAGGCTTTAAGGCTCTCTTTACATGTAAAGTACATGGGTATTTTTGAAAAAAGTAGGTTTCTCTCATCATATCAGTATAACTGAAGCTTTTGGAAAAGCTTGCCAGAGGCGGAGATTTTTCCAAACAGTGATTGCCTGTATTCATGTGGGCAGTGAAACCAGAGCCATGGTGTGTGCTGTGATTTTGGCTTCAGACATAAAAAATGTGTGCTTCTATAGTGTCAGGTTGCATGAGAAGCTTGATCTGTATAACGCTGGAGCTGGATGAAACGCTGCTGGTTCTGACCTTGCTAACAGGACTTCTTACATATTTATATGTAAATGTGCAGGTACTCCTTCACCATATTGAGAAACAGAGGGGTCAGAATGAGCTACGAAGGTCAAGCTGCATAATCCAATACTTTCACGCCACTTTACCCTGTCACCAATGTTGCCCTCAGTTTTGGATGAGACCAGGTCAGACTTCTAGCTGGAGGGACAACTTGTAGGAAAAGGCTGGCATGAATGGTCTTAAATTGTGTACTGCCATTTGTGTAATGTTATATGGTTGGATGCTCATCACCGGCATTTACTGTCAGTCTCTCCAGAGATTTTTGCATTAACATTATCCAGGGAAGAATCCATCTTACCGGGGTCAAGTCAAGTCAATTTTATTTGTATAGCCGAAAATCACAAGAGACTGTACAGTTCTGTACAGCAATAAAACATCCCCTGGAAGGACGAGATGCCAATTTCATCACCGAGGATAGGGGCACGACCGCAATCACAGATATGCCCAAATGTTCATGGTTGCGTTGGCTGGCGAGCTATCACTGTATGACCACCTGTGATTGGCGCCATCCATTTAAAGAGCTGTTTGTTCTCATTGTGGAAAAATCATGGGAAGTGAAGAGAAATATAGTGTATTACATCCACTCTGCACTGAGCATCCCAGAATGATGACATTCTGTATTCAGCGCGGCTGTGACAGGATGACAGTGAAAATAGTATAATGCGCTTTCTGCTTTGAGGTCTTATAGTGCCTATAACATGTAAACAAATATGTATATGTCAGTAGGATGTTAGTAAGACAGATGCCTCAGCACTGTATCTCCTGTCACCTTACACTTTAAATGTGTTCACTGTCAGGGTTCATCCTGGAATAGGAATCCAGAGTAGGCCTTTAGAGGCCACACAGCATAAAGCAGGGTCAGTCTGTCTGCCTATTACCTTATTTTATACAGAAATTGGGGCATTTTCCTATTTTCCCTTATAATCAAAATATGCTCAGATGTGCCCTTGTTACTGGTCCTAATAATAATACCATGGCTTTGATACCTCAGCAATACTCAGGGAAAAAGGGCAGTGTAATTTTTGATAAAAGCTGGATGGTACACATGGCACATATGGTAAAAAAACGTAATGCTCCCTGACTGGATAAGCTAGTTCATAAGTAAAATGTACATGTACATGCTTTTATGATTGTTGAGTATCATTCAGGAAGTAATTATGAGGTAAACTGGTCATTCTATACAGATTTTGAAGTTGACTTCTCTTTGACTGACTGAATTTTTGGGGGATTTTTGTGACTAAAATGTCTGATTTTGCTGTAGTATTTTCTCATAATTTGCGAGGAATTTTACCGACGAAGATGTCTTAACACACACACACACAACAGCATAATACGATGCTTGTTTCGATCGGCTGCCAAGTGTCAGCCATCGGGGCTCCGATGTTCGGTTTAAAAAGTAATAATGGAAGAAGCATTTCTGGTAAGTGTGCAGGGGCAGTACTTCAAAACAATTTCCCCTCCATTTTCGTGAGGGATGCCGATCGGCTCGGTCACTCGCAGAGATGAAAGACGGCGAGTAGGATTTGTTCACCGCCACCGTCACTGCCTGCAGTGACGTGAAATTAAAACGGGTTTGCGACCGAAAAAAAGAAAACGTGTGCGTGTGCAAATGTAGGGCTGCCCAGTCCTGGTCCTGGAAAGCTACTATCCAGCATGTTTTAGGAATCTGCCGACTCCAACACGCTGATTGTAATTATCAATTTGTTATCGAGTAGCTGAAGCGTTTCAAGGGCTTTGTTGAGAATTAGAATCAGCGAGTTGGGCAGGGGAGAATCCTGAAACATGCAGCTCTCTAGGAGCAGGGTTGGGCATATATATATATATATATATATATGAGTATTGCAAAAGATTGTTGTTACGCAATATGATGGGAAATATGCAGGGTCGCAAAAATTCACAGTATCTTGCTGGTTACGTGGGAATTCATGCGATACTTGCATGCAATTTAAATCCTAATATCAGTCAGAAAAATCTAATATTTTCTTCTTTCATTACATGGAAACAAATGAGCAACACATCAAGGGAGGGTTAAAGGAACATGCCTCCAGGACGCATGTTGGCGACCCTGCCGTACACTCCGACCTCCGTTTGAGCAGGGCACGGAAAAAAAAAAACAATTGTCCTCCGGGGATCAGTAAAGTATTGCATTGGTAATTCTGTTGACCTTCTCTTTGAATAATTTATGACAAGAAATTTGCTTAATTCAATCTCAACAAGAGGATGCGAAACAGAGGAAGAGACCATTTGCCTACTTGCCCTTTTTCATGCAGATTTAATGATTTCAGTGTAACAGCTCGTAATTTACAATGCAATAGATTTTATGGCTGTGTGGTTACACTGTAATGATAGCATGGGAGCTGTTAGCTATAGGCCCGTCATATTTCACAAGTACTTGAGTCTTTGTGTGACTGTGACCCTTTCTCAGAGGCCGTTTTCTAGTTTCACATTGATGTGTTCTGACTTACACTGTTCCTCCTCTCCATCCCTCTGTGCCCCCCCCCCTTTCTCCCAGATGACTGGGGTTTTTGAAAGCAACACAAGCTGCTTATGTGCTTCTCGGGCTTAGGGCGTTGCGATCATGTCTGTGTCTGTCATCCAAAGTTTATTGGATCATTTGATAATCTTGTCGGCCAGTGCTTAGTCATGCATGTTCCCTACTCTGCATACGAGTCCATAGACACAAATGATGGATTCCGGTCCAACAGCAAGAGGCAGATTTTTACCCACCAGCCCTTTCAACAACATGGTGCATGAATAAATTAAGATGCAGGCTGTTACGTCTGTGTATATTTACTGGCTTTGACATAATAAAACATGGATTTTACAGTAATGCTCACAACGAAGCCAAGGGGGAACTGAACAACATCCGTTTTGTTGTTTTTGTTTACAAAAATGATAAATGATGTGGGAGACAAAGTAAAGAGCTGTTGTTATAAAATGCTGAGCCGGCAGATGTCCGACTGTTTTACTGAGCAACATGTCAGTCATGTCCTCATCGCTCAGGTTGATGGCGTGTGTTACCCCCTGCTGCGGCCAGGTCGGGTGATTACGTTCTTCAATTAAGCTGTCGGAGTTTTTGTAAAGTGCTGAATTGCAAGCTCTAAGGTCACATAGTTCATTTTTTATGAGCGTGGTATCACATAGCCGGATAGTAGCAGGGAGGGTTTTGCTGGCTTCACAGGGGTTTCATGCCGCTCCCCCGCACCCTGTTATCTCCACCAGCTGCGGTTGCATGTTGGCTTCTGTCGCCTTTTTTCCTTTTCCACACGCGAGACTCTGCGCAAAGCCTGCCTACCCCCTCCGCCACCGCACTTGGCATGGGATGAGTGCGGAGCCGAGTGTCCCTAGCCCTGCTTTTTTTTTTTTTTTTTTAATTGGGTTCTGATGGTAGGGGTATGCCGGGTTCGCCAAGCTGGCGGGGGTAACTATTGATGTCTCTCAGTTTCCCCCGCTTGGTCAAGTAGATGATTGGATTTTCATCGGAGTGGTCAAATAACAGCGGCACAGAGGGACAAGCACCCTATCTGCCCGCTCCTTGTGCAACTCTACAGGCTGCTCTGCCTTCAAGAGGACTGAGTTTTTATAGATAGACAAGGAAGCTTTTTGTGTTACAGCATGCTTCTGGCCTTATCTCTGCTGCCGTGTGGGTACATTGTCACTCTGATTTTGAGGTTTTTGAATAGGAAGTTTATGTCCATTATGTGGGGAATATTCAGAAGCCTTATGGTGGAATCGCATTCAAAACCATCTGTTTGAGCAAAGATGTTTCCTCAATTCTGAAAGACAGATTTTGGAAGCTGTTGGACAGCGGCATTGTGCCTCCTCATGGCAGACACTTTATGATGTTCTTTGTCTGGTCCCCCATTTAGTCTAATCCTCTTTCTGGAAGCCCAACATGGTTCCACGCTGATATTTATATACAGCAGGGTTCAGAGGCGAGACAGGATGAGAAGTCAAAGTCATGCTGTTTTTAGTTATTCAGCTAAATTAATTATGAGAGTGCAGCTCAGCCCTCAATCACCACAAAGCCACATATTTCATTTAATCTTTGGAAGCTGCATGTACAACATTTTGTACCGCTTTGGGCATAATTCTGTAGGTGATATTAATATCAAGCTTTATATGCATGGCTGATTTCAGTCAAACGTTTGCTTCCTCTGTGGACCCAACTAACCCATTTGAATAGTCGTGCATTTGACTTCTAGGCCTAATTATAGTGTATGCACTATTATGCGTGCACAAACACCATACAGACATGCAGAGCATCATTAATCTTCAGCTAACTAGATGCAGTGCCAATTATTTCAGGTAAGCTTGATACACTTTATTTGTATTTAGGCATATTTATCCGTTGTATAGGCCTGTAAAGGTGTTTGACATTTGCTTCTCAATAAGATGTGTACTGAATTGATCTGAAAGGTTGGCAGATTTAACCTGTACAATCATATCTCAGTTGGTCTAGTTAACCGTGTCACAGAGGAAAAATATATGTACCTGAGACTGTTAGACGGAGATATTAAACTGTCTGAGTTGACCTTCCAGACCGAACAGGTGTGCTTTATCAAACAGCTGAGTTGACTTAATGGAATGAAGCTACTGCAGGTTAGCGCCTGCACACACCACAGCTGCTTCAATTCACGAGTGAGCGAAAAGAGCAGGAAAACACAAGATTATTCTCCATTTGCTTTTCATATTTGTACTTGTACGTGAAGCTCCGCAGCAATTTGATGCACAAAGCTTTCCTGTAGTAAAACACCTCAGAGAATTTCACCAGTTGTCGATATCCAGTGTCGACTATTTCAAGGATTTTCTGTCACTGCAAAGGTAAACTTTTTTCCTCAGCTTTCAGTATTAATTTTGGCAAACAGTATGAATTACAGGCAAGTGAGAAGAACTATATACATTGAGTATAATTTTGTGTATCGTCACTACCAAGAAGCAAACAATATATTGTTTGGTCTATAAAATAGAAAAAAGTACTTATAGTACTACAGTTTTTGAGAGTGCAAATGGAATTTTTAAACAACAGTAATTTTCACTGCTGCTTGTATATTTAGTGAAATTAAATGAGTAGTTTAAAATATATATTTTGATCTATAGTACAGCAGCTTTGATTTGATTGATATCATCCATTTAAGCCAGTCATTCATTTCCTATACCCACTTATTTATCCCTAGGGGCACAGGGAGGGGCACATTAGAGGGATACACCCCAGCATGTCGCGGGGCACACACACCACTTAATCACACACGTCTCCATTTAACCTAAGAATGCTTTTAGACTGTGGGAGGAAGAGAGAAGGAACCCAGGCAGACACGTGGAGAACATGCAGACTCCACACAGGGACCAAGGACTTAAACCTGCAACCTTCTTGCTGTGAGGAACAGTGCTACCCACTGTTCCACTGTGTAGCTCTCCATTCAAGACACAGCAATTAATTGAATAAGCAGGTGGTTGCTGAATGAAATGTTACAGTAGTAATTTTGCCTTTTGGTGTGAATGGTTGATAAAACGTTCAGTCTTGGTGTTGTAAGCTTTGTGTATATTTGATTTTCACAAAATCGCTAAAATCATAGCAGCAGGGTACACAGTTTAATTATATTGTATTTATTATTATTATAATGGCCTTAAATCATACTGTTTAAAGGTGCAGAATGCCGGATTACTTGATGATTGGCAACACAGCGTTTAAAGTTGCTTCCAAACAAGTAGAGAGGGGGAACAGGCGAGAACTTTGCTATGAAAAGACATCTTTTTTTTAAATTCTGCAACAGCTGTTGTGTTCTAAAACAAAGATATAAACATCCGCACCCTTCATTACTCCCCAGAACGCTGCAGAAGGTGCCTCTGCATCTGGAGCAGCGGCAGAGATCAGCGACCAGACTGCAGCACTGACATCCAACACTCTGCACTCTGATTGGCAGGAGGCTCACACACGCGCACACACACACACACACACACACGCACACACACACACACACGCACATTGCTTGAAGGTTGCAGCCCCTCGATGTCCCCGTAGGACCGAAATGATGAGAAATGTAGAAATTCAGGCGGGTAATCACAGCACGGCACGCTGCTAGTGGGTCATAGTGATTATTGAGGGGGATTACATTTGTATGAGTATATTGTATTGTTTTTTTTCAGGAAAATCCTTCATACTTTGCCTTTTATGTGACAGGACATAAACGAAATCTGTTTTCAATGTGCTGTGTTGTAAAAGAGTTTTCTCCCGTTTATTCCTTCTCTCGCCGGGTAATTCCTGCGAGGAAGCTTCAAAAGGTCAAATAACGGCAAGTAAATGTGCCTAAATAATGATAGGAGACTTTTATTCAGCACATACAATATTCTCGCTCTTGTTCCCTTTTCTCATATTTTACCACGGCTGGCCTCAACCAAGGAGTTTTTTTGTTAATTGTAAAAATGCTTTTTGAACTACTGTTATAAATGATCGGGCAGCCTAATGTTCCCAGCTTATTTAATGTTGTAAAAGTCAAGTATAGACGGACTTCGTACCTTTCTAACCATATATCACTTTATATTTAGATTTGTCTTTAACAGACTCTAATAAAATCCATCTATCCATTACTTCAAATTAAAAGCTTCTTCTTCTTTTTTTTTAATCCTGTGACCAAAGGACCTTATGAAAATTTGGAGGACTCTTTGCATTGAATAATATTTGGTTGGTTGCACAGTTATGTAGGCGTGAAAGGGTCACGCGGTTGAAATATTAAAAACAATACATAGGCTATTAGAAGTCTTTTTACTAATTGCTGCAGACATCGCTTATTTGTTGCCGTAGAGAAACACTTCTTCCTGTGGAGGAATAGAGGCAAAGCACGTCTGAGCTTTGTTTGGTATAATCATTTCTTCGAGCATGTTTATTCTCAGGCATTCAAGGCACTTTTTTTGTTATTTCTGTACTCCAGGCAGGCACACTTATTTTTCCAGCAGAGTCTGTATATATTTTGTTTATTGATTTGAATATTATATGCTGCACCCCATTAGCCGTAGTGTCTTGACTGCACACATGCTTTGCAACATACAGTACGGGCTATGATCTGAGAATGATAAATGACTTGTCTCAGGCTCCAGCTCTAAAGAGCCTTTTATCTGCTCAGATTATTCCAGGAATGTCTTGTCTTCTCTAGTTGCTCTCACACACATAATGTAACCAGACTGGGCTAATGTGTGTTCTGGTGGGATGCACGCCGTGTCCTCCGTTATATGTGGACTCCATGCATTTTTCACGATGTGGTTGATTACATTCTCTGGGAGATTTTTCATATTTAATCAGCTCCTGGCTCTACGGTTTTTACTTGCACAAGAGACCTATTAATATTCAGTGTATTTGCACATTACAGACATGCATTTAGCCTACTTGTTGTTTTATGGACTTATGGAGTAGTTTGGTTAGTTTTAGCATGCTGCTTGCAATTGAAATAATGAATTTACTGGTGATAATAATCCATATTCAGGATTTTGTTTTAAGCCTTTTAAAATTCACCTAGATGCAGCATTATCATTTTCTGTAATTAGCTGGAATTATACAGTTCAGAGACTCGTTTTCAAATAACTTTTGATTTCAACTAATTTTACATCGAAGGTTGACGGAAAATGGGTGAAAGCCGGAATCATAATGAGGATCGTAATTGCGCCTGAAAGCAACATAACAAAGACGCTGTAATGATGTTTCCAGCTGTCAGCTGGAAAAGAGAGGTCTCCCTGTTTACTCGATACATGCAGATGCTGCGTTCTTTTTGATGTGGATATGAGGAGATGGGATGTTTCTCCCGGCAATCTTGATATCCAGATCATTCGTCACTGTCATCACTGTAGGGAAAAGCAACATTGGCTCAATCATAGACACCTGGTGACCTTTCCGGTGAAAATCCGCTTTGGGGATAATCTGTGGCGGCTTCATTTAATTCTGCTGATTTATCATTGATGCATCCTAATCGGTGAACTGTGCTGTACTCCTGCTCACCTCTGCTCCATCGTGTTCTAGGGAAAATACAAAACTCACACAATGAAAGGCCCACACACCTGTTTTTAATAGAGAGAGAGAAAACAGCAGGAAAGCGCGTCGCCGCTGCCATGACAGTCCTCGTATTCGCATTGACATATAAACAGGCCATGTGTAATGAACCGGGGGATGATAGTCCTGCTTTGCGGTTTGTAGGATTGCAGCCCTGACTCCCCACAGCCTTTGAGATGTGTTTGATGTGCTGTGATGCCTAAAGATGCTGTAATAGTCCCGCAGGTTCAAAGCCAAACACACAGCTGTCCCCGTGCATGCCAAATAGGACACACTGAAGGATTATGTGACACGAGCCGCAGTTCACCAGTTATTTTGTTCACCACTGCTGATGAAAAGCTTGGCCATTAATTCATCATGTTGAATCTATATTTAATGGTTAGTAAAAGAGACTACTGCTGCTTTCTAACCGCCAGGGATTAAAACCATCAGTCAACCAGCCCCTAAATCACACCTCATCAGTTCATTCCTTTGCTTGTTTGTTTGGATTTTTTTGTTTTGCTGTATCACTGTACACAGCACGGGGGTGGCAGGGTGTAAACTTTTACAAACATGATGTTGTCCCAGTAAAACCTCAGTCCACTGGAGATAGAGTAAAGCAGTGGTAAAAGAGGGCAATGCGACAGAGCAGGCTAGTTTCTCCTCTCTCGTTCCTGCTCGCTGCACTGAAACTGAATGTTTGCAAAGTCGTTGAAACTACTTGTGAAGCACACACACTGGCACGATTTCTTTACTGCTGCTGTGTACTCACACTATTAATCTAGGGCTAAGACCCCTTATTTGTCTGACTGGTGTGAGACTTCTAATGTTTCCACATCACAAATGTTGAGGCTTTTTACAGGTAAACTTGAGACCTGGCCTGTTTGTGGAGTTAAAGCTCAGAAGAAGAAACACAAAGATCGGGTACGTGATCTAAAGGGATTAAAAAAGACATTTTTAATCTCAGGTGGGCTTTTGATGAAAAAGAAATATATTTTTTGGGCCCAAGCATTCATCTTAAAGTTGAACATGACAAACGTAGTCTGATAAGACCTCCTTGCTTGCCTCTCTGTGCTTTACATTATCTGTGGTGCAGTCGTTCCTGATACAATCATTCCAATCATAGCTGGGAGAAGATACATGTGACTGGAGCAGAGTGCATGAAGTTGACTTTTTAGATCTCCGGGCGTGATGACCTGGTGCTGCTGATGTATGTACGTCTGAGGTCAAACTGCGAGCGCATGCCTCGTACGAGACTGCTTCCACTTATCTTAGTGCTCCCATGACGCGCTCCGAGATGTCACGCCTGCAAACAGTGGACTGATGTAGACTGATTGCTCCCTTCCATCACCGCGTGGTGGTTGGCTTGCCATTTCTTGCACATTCATCAACATTAGGTGTGCAATCAGTGGTGCTGGAGCTCACTTCAGGCTGTTGGGAACACACAGCATAGATGGCAGGTTAAGATCCCCCCCCCCCCCCCCACCCCACCTGCTGCCCAATCATTTATCAAGACTCTTGATCTATTTGAGGGAGAGCCACAGTTGTCCTCAAATAAAAGCAATAACTCGGTGGTTGTGGTGAACGAAAATCACAAGTCAGACATGTCCAAGTAAGCCAGACAGCCATCCTTCCCCAGCTCGGCTCTGTGTACGGACATACGTTCCTTATCCCCCCCCCCTCCCACCCCCACAAGTTTATCATCAGCTGCTCTCCGTAGTTGGCTTATTGCCTTTTCCACCCTCATCTGTCTGTGTGGCTGAAAAGGCCTCCCAGGAAGAGATTAGCAATCCAATAACTCGTTGCGCGTCCACCTCAGCAGCAGGTGCTCCTCAGAGTGAATGCTGATGAGGATGGCGAGGATTCCGCACGGATACAACGGAGTGTTTGCAAACGGGTGAGCAGCCTCCCGAGGCCTTGACCTGCCGGTGATTCTAACTCGTTGGGTTATAGAAGGTTTCACTGCCATCCTGTATATTTTTATACATTATTTAGAGGATCTGTGCTCGGCTGGAGAGTAGAATTTCCGAAATTGGCTCCGATTTTTTTGTCTGGGGTGTACATTCCTGAGCCTTTTAATAAGCACTGGTACTGAACACAATGGAAGCATTTCAGCCTGCTGGAGGAGTTGTTAACCGACTACAGTGCTGTGAAGTCACCAAAACTCATTTGTGCTGCTTCGGATTCTGTGTGTTTGATTCACATGTGAATGCAGAACAATTTTACCAATGCCCGATGATAACAAGCAATTACGCCATGATTATAATTGCTGTCGCTTCACAATAAGAAGGTGGCGGGGTTCAAGGACTTTGGCTGTGTGGGTTTTACTCCGGCTTCCTGCCACAGTCCAAAAACATGATTAATTGGAAGTTAATGGGAGACTCTAATTTGCCTTTAAGTGTGTGAATGAATGGTGTGTGTGCCGATAAGCTGGCGACCTGTCTGAGGTTTATTCCTTGCCTGAAATGCTCCAGCAGAACCCTGTGATCCTAGTGAGGAATAAGTTGGTATAGAAAATGAGAAAAATCTCACATTACAAAAAAATTAGCTGAAATACCTAATTTGAGAAGATTACATAATACTAATGAAATGACTGCTCTATGCAGCCACATTTTCAAATTTACTTGATTACTATTAATATATATATATATATATATATATATATATATATTCCTGATGACTTTAAGAAAAGAACTGACTCGTCAACATCTTAACTATTGTCATGAAAAGGTCTGTGTTGTTATCTCTTTCCTCTTCTTTCATTTTATTGGCTTCTGTTTTATTGTTAACGTTCTCTACTCTTTTATGTTCTTTTCAGTTGTGTTAGTTCTTCTCAATTATGCTTTCTTACTTCGTTCTCTGGCCTGAACTTAACTATCTTCAGATTTTTTTTTTTTTTTATGGAGCTGTATAACACCTTTTTCTAAGTGTGTTTTATTCGTTGGTAATGAATGTGGTGAAGAATTTCTGGAATTGTCTTCACTTTGATTAAAAAAAAAAAAACACCTGGCCATAATTGTGAAAAAAAATATATTCCTGTTTTTTTATTTAGTGTCTACTCTCAGTAGACACTAAATTAATTACTATACAGGATCTATATAGGGTATCTTTGTACATACATTAACTGCATATCACCTGAATGAGCTTTAAACACATAGAAAATAAGAGTTTTATTTTGACATGTCTCATTTCAGAACCTCTTCCCGTCTAGTGACTGACTGTAAAATTGTTTAAAGACGTTGACGTGAAGTTTTGTCTGCATGTGTGAGTCGACTGTTTTCAGTGAAAGTATGTGACGCGATTCATGTCGGGATACGTGAATAAAGCAAATTGTCTTCCCTGGTTATATGAGCAATAACCCTGTAACATGGCCATATTATCTGCAGCCCCACAGCCCTGGTAACTCTCTTTTATCGGACTTTATTATACCTTCTTCTATATCAAGGCTCCAACAAAAGACTGCACAAACACAAACTCAGCACAAAAACAAACTGGGGGTGTGTATTTTCGTTTTTATGGGGAACACGAAAAGACTTAAACTGCAAGTCTTCTCCCTTGTCCATAAATCCCCTCCGGCTTTCTGCCGCAGGGTGTGCAGTGAATTTATGTGCTCTGCCCGTGTTATCTGTAGTTTGTGTTTTCTTCAATTTCACGGGGGCTTGTGTTTCATGATAAAGAGTCGGCTGGAGTCGGTTCCTCAAGGCCGCCTGAATGCGAGGACGGCTACTGTAGGGCTGCCGTAATCCACCAATCACAGTCAGCCTTGATGCAGAAAATGTTGCTTTTAATATGCTGATTTCAGCGGTCAGCGGGGATTATTTTTAGGATGGTAATATAAAAATGTCACCTTTTGTTTGTTTCATGTGTTTTGTTTTTTTTTTACATAAAAATGACAGTCACACACAATTGATGTCGGATTCCTTCTTATCTTCTCCAGAGCTTTCAACCAAGTCACCTGTCATCAGATTTACAGGAAATGACAAGCTGACTTTGTGTTTTGTGGCTGCAGAATCATTCAAGTATCTATTTTTTGATAACTGTTTGCTGTCTAGGAAGAACGGAAGAATAATAAAGAGAAATGGAAAGAGGAGCGGAGAGAGATGAAGACGATAGACGACGATAAAAATGATGTTTGCACAGACTGCCGAATGTGAGTCACAGGTGCAATAAAGGAGCCTTACTAATTAAGTGAAGTACAGGAGCCCAGGAGGGACAGACCAGGTGCTCGTCAGGGTAGCAGAGGTCTACAACAAATGCAGGGAATTCTCCCCATCCACTGTTCCCCTCTAATTGCAGTTAGCCTGATCTATCCCCCCGGCTTTCTGTCTGTGGAGGAAAAGAAATTGTCATCTGGCATGAATCTCAGCAGAGATCGCTATGGCGGCTTGGCATTCACCGGCCTGCAAGATGAGGAACAAATGAAAACCGAATTACCAGGCGGAGAGATTAATGGAGAAGAATGAAAAAGGATGGATGGGACTGTAGAGAAACGCCAGTGTTACAGGTGTCTGGAGAGCAGAGACGGATGCCAGGATTCAGACTTTGGCACTCGGAGGCGCCTTGTGTTCCAGCAAATGATAAGCCCATGTCATAATAAAAATGGGCCGTTGAAAGGTAGCATGATATTAATTGCGACAGGCATCCTCTCCTTTATCTGCGGCCGGTGAAAGCATGTCTCCTAAAAGTGTTCACATTTCATTGCGTCATTGTAGGGAAAATCAATGTCTGCAAAAGCTGAAAGGAGGAGAGCTACTCAACAGTTTCAATAGGTGCTTGGTCAAAGTGCCATTTCACTTTTGTCTTTTTCACACGTAATTTGGCTCTTTCAGGGAAGATTAACCGGTACGATGCATCAAAATGCACTGTATAACCCTCCTGAATATCATTATTTTTCTCACTAAGTTGATCTACCAGTCATTATTAATTGCAATTTCTATACAAATGACGATTTGCCCTTTTATCATTCATGCAAAAGAAAGACAGCTTAGTCTTTTATGGGATTAAAGCAGAATTGAATGTCATAGAAAAGACATTTACTATTGACCATTGTGCAGCATGAAGTTCAAGCACAATAATCCCCATCTGTACTTCTGTATATCTAGCATCTCTGTGCTTTTTGCACTGCAACCTGCTGTGTTGTGTTTTCACTAACATCCACATTTGCACACTTGCAGAAGTTTATCTACAGTGCAGTGTCCCCCCTTGCGTGCATTTGGATTTTAGATTGGGCCTTTATTAATCAATGACAGTGTGGTTGTTGGAACAGATTAGTGGCATAATCTCCAGTGCGTGCCTTAATAATACTCTTAACACCGTAACTCTCAGAAGCAATGGAAAGCCTCAGCTTAGCACAGCTGCAGCTAATGTTTTCACCATATTGGTTTCCTTCCAAGAGCATTGTTGAGATCCTTCCTAACCCCTCGGCGTCGCCTGCTTTGAGGATCGCGTTCAATGTTAATTTTGAAGTGACATTTTTTGGAGGAACTTGACATTTTGATCGCATTAATAAAAAAGATGATTTGACAGTCGCGTTCTTACACAAGGCCGGCGACGCCGTGTTGCTGACTGGTAGGGATAAAGAAAAGTTTTGTGAGACAGGAGGTCACCCATCTGTTTCTAATCATGCCAAAGCAACGCCTTCCCGTTTCACATGTATCTCTGTTTATCGAGGTGTCGGACGCTGCCATGCAAACGCCATTATTCTCCCGCTCTCGTGCTGCTGGCTGATTTCCCGGCACTGTCGTCTGATAGAGGTGAGCCAACAACGGCCCCAAGGGAAGAGGAACCACGCTCTGTGGGCAACAACTGTTAGACAGTAATTATAAAAAATGGACAGCAATCAAGCCTGAGGGCATAAATCCTAAGAGCACATGCTATGTGACAACACAATTGCCATTTAGCGGATTGGCGGGTAGACTTTCTGCCAGGAAAGATGTCAGGCTCATTATTTCTCTTTTTTCGGCTAAAGGAGACTAGCAGGAGTGACTTTAACTTGAGCCCACCTTAAGTTAGCCTGGGCCGAAATTGTCATTACTTTACTTAGATGGTTGGCAACTTGTCTTGAGTCTAATAGAGTTGTGGCACTTATTCACCAATAAATAGCCTACTCTAACTTACTCTCTTTTGCGATGGCACAAATATTTTAGTGCAAAAAACATCTTAAAAATACCGAAGCTGATGCCCAGTGGCTTGCAATATACTGAGGGAAACCATGGTGGGAGACAGCTCTTTTTATGTGCAAAGCCCCCAGTGTGAGCAGAATTGTGACTGGATTGGCAGGCCGGATTTGGAAGGCTGAGGTTCACAGAAAGAATCTTTTCTTTTTTCTTCTAGGGGAATGGGACGAAGCTAGTTTGAAAACAAAGCTCAACTCAGCTGTGTCCTGCAGTTAAATCAAAAAGTAGAATTGGAGTGTTCAAAAATAAGATTAATGGCTACTGCATGCTGACATAGAAAAATCTGTTTAATGCTAATATTGTCCACATGTCCTTCTTTGGCTGATTGTGTTGATCCTTTATACTGCATAGAATATAGAATGTTGGATTTAATCAGAACTCGTATTAACGCCTTCGTCTGGGATAAACAGAACCGGTTTTGTGTTGAATTACAACATGGAGAATCAGATTCAAGACACCATTCTCACTGTGGGAGAGAGACTATCCAGGACAAAGACCCAGATCTAAAATATTTGGAATGAAGCACTACCAGCCACATAGGGAGAAACGTCCCAGAATAGCCAAGGGCTCAGGAAAAGAAAAGCCTCACCACTGATGAGAGAGCAAGGCACACAACCTGGACCCTCATTTGATCCCGACTGTTCCGGTGCGTTTCAGAAAGTTTGGAACATTCCTGTTGGCAGCAGAGACATGGAATTTAATTATTTAGGCTTAATAGACGAGACCAACCCACAAGAAGGATAATGGTATAAAATATAGGGGTGGGGGGGGCTAAGTAATCAGAGAAACTGCAGCTAATTGAAGGTTAAGGTGAAGAGACTGTTGAGTCAGACTGTCAGATGCCAGCAGGGAGACTTTTCCAGAGAAAGGGCATGATAAGAAAAAAGCCGGCAGCCCTCGAACTTCTTTTATCTCTGGAAGCAGACAGAAGTGCTGTATTCTGAAGGCACAGGCAGAAATATGAGGTTGAAAGGGCACGTTATACGTGTAGCGTCAGCTGTTTTTGTGTTTCCTCCTGGTGCAGATCAGCGGTGCCGTGGTGAGGACATTTCTGACGGATACGGCTGATGAAAACGAAAAGTAGGTCAAAAAGAAAGACATATTTTTTCTTTTCTTTTCTTTTTTTTTTTTCGGGCCCCCCCCTCCCGATTTGCAGGCAATGGTGCGGTCCTGAACAGGTGCAGGAACAGGCTGCACTTCGACTTACCCCAGAGCAGATGAGCGAGCGAGAGAGTGCGGAGAAGCGTCGTGTCCCAGCTCCCTAAACAAAAGAAAAGCATGCCAACAAGACAAGAACAGAGACTGTAAGTTGCCCGTTTTGTTTGAGCGTGTGCATTCTGTAAGCGTTTGCCTGTCAGACGTGACTACAGACTTTTAGAAACCATGTGATTCTGAAATGAGGTCGGAGAGCAGGTGCTTCGGTAGCCGAGTTCAAGCTTTGATTGGGTTCTTGAGGTGTGGTTCTAGCAATTGTGCAGGGTTGGTGTGTGTGTTGGTCTGTGGTTTCAGGGCCCAGTTGTATCTTTTCATGGTGCAGTGCCCCTGCTGGAGTAAGAATACTGGGCAATACATCTTATTATTAATTATTTGAACAATACTATTTTTTGCTTTTGCACAAGTGCAAATGTAAAATATCCTAAATATATATATATATATATATATATAGTGGCAAGATTTGTCAAAAAGTGATGCAGATTGATCTTTGCATATCATGTGTTTGCTGATGAGACATGGTACCTGGTGCTGGGGGTCAACTAAACCGGTTTCAGATTTCACTTGTTTATGCGTAATTATAACAATTTGCAGATGGTGCGTGCCTTTTATTATTCTCGCTCAGCTGTCAAAGTAAAGTGACAAAGTATAGTTAAACCTGCCATCACTGGGGAAAAAAAGCCAAATTAAATTGTCAGACTGTCGCTGATTAATTTACTGTTAAGCATTATCAAATGTAATGATATTTCTGTCGGTGTGAGGCTAAATGACAGAGTGCTGAATTGGGATCATTCCATTCATTTGTGAGGGCTCAGCTATAAGCAACGTGTAATTTTTTCGCTCCGTGTTTTTTTTGCATAACTCACATTTTGCAAACCCTGTCTGCTGCAGTGGAAACACAGGCTGGTTGGTCCAACTCCCTGTTGCTAACTTCAGGATGAACCTCCTTCACTTTTCAAGCTGCCTTGTTTATTATCCGTAGTCTATTCTGTACATTTACTGCCAGATTGACATTTTCCTTCACATTTCTCTATTTATTTCACTAGACAATGACGCGAAACAGGGTTGTTATACTCACACAAATGATATTAATGATTGTGTAAAGTTTTTTTTAGCATCATGACGATCAGGGAAACACTCATTAAATCACTAAAGTACCGAGGCTGGTACACTCATAAATGTAAAGGTCAAATGCATCTACATCAGCAGACAGTGGCAGAATGTCAGTCTTAGTATTGACTGGAAAACTGGGCGGGACTCAAACACGTCTGTTTTCTGTCCCTAGAGTCAAAACTACACGTCAAGAAGCAGCGCTCACTTTTCATGCACCATATCTGCAACAAACTCTCCAGAGATCTGCAGGTTTGTTGCAACTCCTCAGTTACAGCACTCTAACTTTTATTCTCAGATCTCATTTCGCACTTTCTATTCTTTTCATTCTTTAAGTTTGATCATAATTTTATTTAAATTTCCTTCCGTAAATCGTTTCTTTGCAGTTTTTCTTAATGTGTTTAATATTTTATGTGAAGCACTTTGAATTGCCTCGTTGAAATATGCTGTACAAACACAGCCTTGCCATAAGAAGGTACCCACACACAGGCAAGGACACGGAGTTCAGGTTATCACAAAAAATAGCTCGTATTGTTCAAGGGCATGTGAAATTAGATCTATCTTTGGTAATTTGACTATCTCATCTTCACAACTCATTCCCAATAAAAAATGAAAAAAGGGTAGTATATTATTAAAAGAACAGTGGGGTGTAGGTATAAATTACAAAACGCCATTGCGCTTCTTTGAAAAGTGAATGTCTGTGAGTCTTTGTTGGAAAAGGGTAACATGATCATTAGAATTCCGCAGGCAGCACCTTTAATTTATTCCCAAAGGGATGATCGTTCAGTTATGGATCTGCTCCACATTTAGGCAGCAGGATCTCCATCGCAGAACGTCATCGTGTCTGATAGGAAACACTTAGCCGGGTGTCTTTGTCTTTGACTCACAGGTCAGCAGTCATCCGTAGCTTGAAAAAAAAAAAACCTGGATCATTTGGATAAAATGAAAACATTAAAATCGAGCGAGTAAATTCAGACGCCTCGGCCTTAAACATCCCGTCTTGACAGCGCCACTTGATCTCCATTTTCCGTGTCCCCAAGAAACACATTGAGACAACAACAACACTTGTCAGCCTGATGCTCAGCTCGGGAAATGCAAAAAAAAAAAAAAAAACATTTGGTGCCGCCTCCGTCTCTTCCATTGATTAATGAGGAGAGGTGGAGGACCCATGTTGTGGCTTTGATGAGGCAATTTGTACAGTTCTGTAGGAAAACAATGGCAGTCCATTTTATTGAAATGCGTCTCCGGGGATACATCAGCACCACTGCTGCGCCGTACAGTGTGGAGTTTCGCCCAATAATAAATCACAAGATGTTGGTGTGCAGGGAGGGGCTCTATTACTGCTCACCATTTGCTGTTTAGAGCTCCATTTGGATGCCGACGTCTCATTGTTATGAACGTGAAAGCCAGGCTCCATTAACGCCCTCTGGGTGTGCAGAAAAGCAAGCGGTTGATCATTTAGCCGTAGTGTTCTAAGCATCACAGCCGAACAAAAGGAGATGAACAAAATGCAAAGCCTCGGAATTACAATCACAGCACAGAGTACAATATTCTGCTTATTATCAACAACACACGGTTAGCCTGAGGACAAGTGAGACAGGCAAAAATTTCATGCTGTGTATGACCTCCTCAGCTGGCAAAAATATATATATATATATATAAGTGGACATTCGCTGTTTCCATGCTTATTTATCAAATTTCAATCAATCAGTCCATGTCCATTCAGTTCAGTTTCATAGTTATTGTCTTTACTGTCGTCTTGATTTAGTGGTTTAATGAGAGTAGTAGGACTCAGTTAGTTGCTTTGAAATCGGCACATTCTTCACCTATGAGCTGCAGCACCTACAGAAACTCCAGGAGTTCAGGTTCATATCAGGATCGAGTTGAGAGATCTGTCACATCATAAATGTTGACCATATAATTGATGATGCTGGGAGGAGTCTTTCTCCTATTTTGTCAGAAGTTAACTAGAAAGAAGTGGAAGTGACCATGTCGTAATATATATGTGCAGCCAGGAGTTCCAAAAGCTATTTTGCCTCGAGCCGCTGCTGCATTTCTGTTGTGTTGCGTATAATTTTTCAAATGCATATTCAGTGACAAGTACAGCTGCTAATGTTAACAAATGTGGGTAGTGAGAAAGCATTAAGGTTTGTGCCAGGGCCATCATTGCTGTGTTAGTGCAGGATATATGGGCCAGCAGCAATCAGCTCAGAGTAGCGCAGGACCACTTGACTGACTCCATGATGTTTTCTATTTGTGGGCTGCGTAAGCCCTCCAGAATTCAGCAGCCCTGAACCTGGTCAACTCTAATTATGGATGTGAAGCACTCAGAATAGACAAAAAAAAAAATGAAGCCTCAAAAGAAATGGTGCTTATGGGCGCGCATTGTTAGTCAATCAGCAAACATAACCAACAGCGTCTTAAGAAGCTTTGGAATGTAAAAGTTTGCTGTATCTAATTAATATTATTTCTGTGAGTTGGTGGAAGCTCTTGACTTGTGACCATATATTGTACGAGGAGAAGCACAAGCGTATTTGTTAAAGTGAATAAATCATTCAGCTGCCTCAGCTTCAGTTTGTTCCTATTGTTGGATCACTTGAATAGGAACAGAGGCATTGACACAGTGCTTTTTCTACTATGACAGGCCAAAGTGTCTGCTGTGAAGAATGTTTTTTTTTATTCTCTGCATTACATTTAGGTTAGCTAAAGATGGTTTTGTGGAGGAAGAAAGAGCGTTTTTCTTTTTTTTTATATATAATTTTGTCGTTATAGCTATTTTATGTTCCCGGCGTATTCTCTGCAGCTTTGATTTAAAAGAACTAAGAGTTGCAGCAGGCCTGCAGTTCACTGTGAGTTTGTTCCAGACATGTGCGGCATAAAAAAAAAGTCATGGCGGCTTCTCCATAAAGCTTTATATTACCACAAACAAAGGGCACATTGTAGAGGAGGCAAAGCAGCGGAATCAAGATCGGACTCGCAGCAGGGCTTGAAAGACTGTCTATACATTCCCCATGAGAAAAACATCACATAGGGCAGAGATATCACAATAAACTGATGTATGGAAAGTCGACCGAAGCATGACTATCATAGAAAATTGCTGTAGATATATTTTTTTTAGCTTTACAGGTGCCTAGCAACAGGTCACACAATTCAAATCAGCCCTCTGGAGGCGCATGCTGTACTTTGAGATTTGTCGATGTTCATGCTGAGCTTTTTTTTTCTTTCTTCTTTCCCTTGTCCAAACCCGCTTTCAAATAGAAGACACATAATTGAGCAGACAGGAGAATGGGGGCTGCAAAGCTCAGTACAATGCACAGCGGTTTGCTTTCACTCAGATGCTTTTTTTTTTTTCTCATTGTCTCTGCTCAATCGTTTAGTTATTAACAGTAAAACCAGTCGCGAACAGCGAGAGGTTGCTTCACAGCATTAAAATACAAAAAATAACAATCTACTTCTTTAGTCCACAATCCTGCAAAAAAAAAAAAGACAAAATGAGAGTCTTAAAACATCTTAGAACAGCAGAGGGATTGAAGACTTAGGAGAAATGGCAGCAAGCAGTGAGGGGGTGAATACAGAGAGAGAGAGACCCTCTGAAGAAAAATATTCTGTTTTGCACACCGCTCATCCCCCTCGGTTGCTCCACGCATAAATGAATATAGATAGCTTTGTAGAAATAAGTGCAGCTAAGAAGTAGCTTAGCACAAGATGTTGCTGCTAATCAGTCCACTCAGACATCGTTCAGACCTGCATACAAAGCACACACACACATTCACACACGTCGTCCATGTCTGATATTCCCCCTCACAATTGTTTTTTCTCCACTCATTCATCACCCACAGAATGTGGAAATATGTGCCACGGCTTATTACAGAATACAGATAGAGTATGTTGTTTTGCATATTGACAACTTCGGCTTCTTTTCTAGCATATTTCGTCATTACAATCACTTATTTCGAGACTTGACGCACTCCTACGGATATAATTGTCGGGTATTTTTAACCATCTGCTGCAATCCAATCAGTGTAGCTAATTTGCGCTGCTCTCCAGAAACTGAAAAAAAGAAGAGAAGCGGTGATTTCATCAAAATGAAAGATCTGTGGTAGCTCCTGAGAGATTACATTAGAAGGGATAATAAAGGCAGCATAGAACACCTATGGGTATTTTCAGAGGTGTATTTTCTGGTTCATAAATTATAATGCTGCCATAGAATTAGGCAGGTTATAGAGTGTATGTGCACAAACTACCCATATTACATAAATAACTACTTAAAGCAGAGACAGGACATAAATAGAGAGACTTGACAGAACCTGCATCATGCCAATTTGAGTACAGATGTTCTCAAATTTAGCATGGATGGTTAAAAAAGCATAATTAGATTAAAAATCAGCACACAGTACAAGAGTGTGCATCTGCTCAGAGACATTTCTCATTAAAAATCAATTTCTGTTCCATGTTGCGCAGTGTAAAACAATGTCCTCGTGAGCTGTCTTGTGGTTTTTGTTAAAATTGGCAACAAACTGCTAGTGAACACGGGCATGAAACCTAATTTTCTACTTTTGCCCGAGTCTGTCTTGTCATTTTCTTTATCTCGCCGGTGGTTGAGTTAAGCCCGACTCGCCATAGCGTGGATCACACGAGAAAAATCATGCTGTTCAAACACAGAAGAAAATTCCCTTTGGGTGTCCTCTATGAATAGGAGATAGTTCTGTTCCTGAGAGTTAATCTACAAATAAAAAAACAGGCATCTTTGTTCAATGAAAGCCAACTTTCTGCTTTTAAAGTAATTTAAGTCACACTTAGTGAAATAAGATGCTCTTTGGAGTTACAGGCACATGCAAATCTGCGAATCACTCCAAAGTTCATAAAAAGGCACTTCTGACAGCTATATATTTCTGGATCACTTACAGATTTCTAACTTTCTCTTTTGAGTGCTTCCACTTTATTTTCCTCTCCTTGACAGTGATAACTTCTTTAATATTGCGCCATTTAACAGAAGAACCTTTATATTTCACACTCATGTCAAGTGTCCAGTACAGCTGCTATCTTTACCTGTGGTTCACATCAAATCAAATGTAATTATATAAAGCCCATATACAGTAAAACACCTCATCTAGGTAGTAGCAATGTAGAGAAGAAATCAGTAACTGAGCAGCATAGCTTGAGTTTGCTGATGTTTCTTAGGTGGAAAAAGCAATCTTTCACAGCAGAGTTTATTTGTTTGTTAAAGTTGTTCTGGCATGGGCATGAGCATTGGGTGCCAGGGGCCTTAAGTGGTTTGCTAAACCCCTGATGGAGTTGGAGGGGCCAAAAAATGACTACTTTAGTCCTGCTGTTATTCAATTGGTTTGAAATCCCTGGGGCAGTTCAAAAGGGCACTAATTGCGTTGCTATTATTATTATTCCTACCAGGTTCTCATGGCAGCTGTAGCCGTGTAACATCATACATACATCTGGTATGATCTTACGTAGCAGCTTTAACATTTGCAATCAGTAATCCCAGTGGTAGCATTGAGTTTACCAGCAACACTTAGCAGGATACCTCAATAAATTATGCATTCAGATTCTGACCAAATATAGACGCATGATCATAGCTACATGGGAATTATGTTCGTTTAGAAGCTTTATATAGCTACTCCTTATGGGAATAAGATCTTGGCTTCTTTTTATCAATACATGAGAACAGAAATGTATTGATCCTTGACGTCTCCTGAAGTTCAGAAGTGGCAGGCAGTAATATCACTTCTTCCGTGTTCCTGTTGAGCGCCAGAGATCCATAGAGAGGCAGTTCCTCTCCCCTATCATCAGGCCCCGTGTTACATCATCATTAGCCGTGGCGTGTGGGTATACTCAAGCTGTTCAAGGGGATGCTCGCACACAAAGGGAGCAGTGAGGTTAATAATCACGTTGCAGGAGCACTTATCAAATACCAAACGTGTTCACGTTGTGCGTCAATGTGAGATGGCAAAAAACAGAAATTCATGGAGACTGAGAAGCTATAATTGGAGAATTTTTGATGTCGTTCTTAAATGATTACTTGATAGTTGTCAGCATAACCTTGTATTTTACTCTCACATTGTGTTTTTTCCACTCTTGTGGTTTCAGGCTTTGCAGGGATTTGCTTCCATGCAGCCACAATGGCATTAGTAGGGTCCAACTCTGATGTAGGTGATAGAACCTGGCTCAGCGCCTGCATTCCAGTTCATCCCAAAGGTGCGGAATGGGGTCACAGTCAGTGTCAGGGCTGCAGGCTGCTTCTTTCACAGAAAGCTGGAAATAATTCCCTCTTGTGAGCTGTGAGCAGAACAACAGAAATCACATCAATATCTGTATAAATCTTGCAGTGGGAATTTAACTTGGGCTTTCACCTTGAGCCTGTTATTGTACATTCATCAGGTAATGGACCGTGTCTATCCACACCATTAAAATAAGCATAATGTGTCTGTTAATGAGAGAAAACGCAGATAGTAATGTTGTGCTTGTTGTTGATGTTGAGCGTTCTGTTGGAGACATTAAACGGTGGTGGAAGGATTGTGGCACACCTTGATGGTTGTGCATATTTCTAGCTAAAATCAGCAGGTGGAATCAGTTTGTGCATCTCTGCATTGTTTTCACCCGTGTAAAGGCTGAAAACCAAAATATAGTCTCCATGGCAGCCTCCTTGACATTCCGCAACCAATCATGTGACAGCGACGCACAATATGTCTTTCATAAAGCGCGTTAAGAGCGCTTAAAAGGGTTGCCTTCCAAGCTTAGATAAAATATGAATCACAGATGATGTGTGATGATTAAACTGCTCAGTGACACTTCAGTCAGACAGTATAAAGCCAGGAAAGAGCTGGGATGACACACTTTCTGTCATTCACATGCCTTATTAGCTGCTGTGTATATCAAATCAGTTCACAGACCGATAGACAGACAGAAGGAGAAAAAGGGGAATCATTCATGCTCAAGCGCGCCTGGTCTCATGTGCTCATTTTCGCGTAAGAGTTAATGTTCAATGTGTGTTTGCGCGTGCGTGATATTTGGCATCCATCTGCACGCCACACACCCCGATCTCACATCATCCATCCGTCTCATGAACACATGTTCGGCTTCCGTTGCAGCGGCGCGTCAGCCACCTGGGGATGAAATGCCTGGGTGGCATTTTGACATGCTGTTTTCAGCTGACAGGTTTGGGATAATCACTTCACGACTCCCATGAAATTCCCTAATAAGCTGTTCACTGAGAGTCAATCTGGATTTACCTGTGTGGGGTGCGACTGCGAGGATTCACAGAGATTCTTCTTCCGGAGATTCTGCTGCCGCTCACCCCGCTCACTGATTTGACAGCTGTTGTTCTTAATTTTCTCCCTGGCTATTTCCCGAGGATCCATCTGGTGCTGCTGAGAGTTAGAGGTTGAAGCGGGAGCGGTGCTCAGCGAGTCAGAAGCACACACACACACACACACACACACACACACACACACACACACACAAACACACACAAATGAAACACACCTGGGCAAGAATGGGATTACGAGTCTCAGAAGGTGCTTGGAAAGATTACTGCACATGTCAATAGGTTTACTTAACACACACACACCCTCACACAATGCAAATTAATGATAATAATGCGCTGAAACAGTATCAAATGTTAAATCAATAAGCAGGTAGCACCTGTTCTCGCATGTAAATAATACACTGACAACATTCCTCTTCTGTGAGTCTGTGTGCAAGTGAAGAACAAAATCAAGGTGGTTGTGGATATATTAGAGGCCCTCACTTATCTGTAATTTACCTGCAAGCAGTAACTTTTAAACAGCCTCACCCTCTGTGGACGTAATGGGCTGAAAGCAGCTCAAAGTGGATTTGATGGTAGGTATTGACTCGTGTATAGGGCCCGAAAAGCAGCCAATTATTGTGCACGCCTAGAAGACATGGCCCTCCGCGCACATAATCATCTCTGGAGGTGGAAAATAGAAGAAAGGCCGGCCAATTACAGTGTGTTTTTTTTTCTATTTCACTCTTTTCGAAGACTAAAAAGCTTTTTTTTTCTCTTTCATTTCCATCTTTTTTGTGAACTTTGTGCCACGGACAGTGTGTTTTTCTTTTCCTCCTTGTCGGTTCTTGGTGCCATAAGTTAGTATTATTCCTGCTTGTTTGTTTTTAGTGTGCAAAATACTAGCAGACTGGTTCTCCTCCTTATTTGTACGTTCCCGTTTGCTCTGCAGGTTGTGGGTCTATCATCTCAGCGGGGTTAGGACAGCTATAATCGAGAAAACTGATCACTGGTTTTTATAACATGAAAAATTCGGCATTGTGAGCCGCATGTTATAAATTTCACCACGAGGACCACATCAAGTGAGGACAAGGCAGCTCTGTTTGCCTCTCCTGTGGAGGACGGCACATCTTTCTCAGCGTGTTGTTATTGTGAAGCGTGCAGGCAGACAACAGAAGACAGTAGAGCATTCAGATGAGCCTCGGGGGAAAGGAGTCGCTTGCTTTCTTTGTGCTTCTCGCTTCCGCACCTCACACGTTGTGGGTTTTTTCCGGGTGCACCCCTTCCCTCATCTATCCGACCCTCCTCTTAGGTCTGTGCCAGGTATGCTTGTGTGATGGTAAAAGCGTGTGGCAGCGCCCCGCCACAACCAACACTCGTCCGTGCCAGTTAATGACACTTAGAGGCATCCCGCGACGCGCATCACCGCGGCCGCCAGACCGAATGCCGGCTGAATCAGCGGTAAAAGTCGTACTCTGGCAGCACTCCCGGCGCGGGTTACAGCAGAGGTGACATCAGCAGCGGTGGATGACACTGTTCTGGCAGCCTCCGCCTCCCACGCTCTGTCACTACCATCGATTTTTACAGTATATGCTGTAGGGTAGAGAGAGAGCGGGAGATTCAGCGTAGTCAGAGTAGTTATGAATATAAGAAAAAAATATAGCAAAGAAGAAGCGTTTTGTCTTTCAGTGTCTGCAGGTGTTTCAATTGTGGATCATCTGGAGAATGATTTGTGTGAAAGACCTTCAGGTGGCAGCCTTCTGGAGGTGCTAAGTGCATCCATACTGCTCCAGGTAGTATAGACTCTGCTTATGGAAAAAGCTCTGAGATTTCACTGCCAGTTTTCGTCAATAGAAAGTGCCCTTTCACAGATGTCAGAGTGTACAAATAGTCTCACCAAGTGGAAATCTGATGAAACTCACTCACTTACTCACTGTGAACAAATTCTCTATTCAAGCCGAGTGAATAAACCACATCCTCCTTAGAGAAGCTCAAACTTATAAAAGCTACAGCATTGAAAGCGGACTCATTTATTGTCAGATCTATTGCCTGATCTATTGCGAGTCTGTTGGAAAGCAATTCGGCCTCGTTGTTAATTACTCGCAACTTTACAGATATTTAAAGCCATTGATCCTATTGAAAATACATGCGTCATGGTTTCATGCAAGCCTGTCCAAGGCAACAGTCGGTCGTACCTGACAGCGTCGCCCCGCCTAAACTATACCATCTCTCATCCGTCTCTATGACTGTCACATTGACTGCCTCCGCTTCAAGCCACGGGCCGCTTCTCTTAATCAAGACTTTTTCCATCTTCATTTCTGTCGCAGTGCGGTAGCAGTAGATATGTTTTCTAATTTCTTCGGGTCAGCTTATACGGCTATTGACACAGTTACATTTGTTATGTTTTTGTCTGTTGATTGGCGATACTAGGACATGAAAATATCATCTTTTTACACTTGGCCGACATTTGCATGAATGAAACTTACTCAGAAGAGGTACAGTAGTAGTTTTATAAAGCAAATTGTTTAATCAGGCCGATTGTTTCTTTGTGGAAGTAGTTTCCTGTAATATGCTACACATTTGTTATTGTGTGGATGCTATCAACTCATTTCAGGCTCATCCTGTCGTATTACAAAAGGCACATTTCTTAGAGGGCATCTCGTCTTCCAATGCTTCTAATGTGCCTGTGACCCACAGCAATCCAGAGGAACATCTTATTCTGAACACTCCGTCCTTGCCTGCAACATTAACTTCCATCAGTTTGCCCCGTGGCGACAAGGGATCCAATCAACTTGCACGCGTTGTCAACTCCCAATGTCTCTTTCTTCCGAGACTGCGGCACAAAGAAATTAACATCCTGCATATTCATCACTATTACCAGCGAGGAGACAATGGATTTAATTGAATATGTAATAGCACGAGGGAGTGAAGTAGGGCTTGGCTCATTGCTTTGTTGAAGCATGAGCCAGTCATCGGATCTTCATGGGAAGATAAGGAATGCTGGAGATGACGGGCATAAATCCTACGGCTTCACGTCTAACTGGAGTGAAATATCGCTTGCTGATCTGCTGAGTGATGACACATGAGGAGCTCGTAATATATAAATAGCAAGATTAAATCAAAGGCTGAAGTCTGATTGAAACACCTTCCTCTGGGCTTGAATTGATTGGCCATTTCACCGCTGACAGTTCAATAAATAAACTAAAAAGGAAGAGGAATGAATTGTTTGCCTATGTCTCATACACATTTAATATGTGAACCTGATCGATGCCCAAAGATCAAGCGTTGCACCTTATTGTTCTTAGCACTCGTACACTACTTCTGTTGCCCGTGGAAAGATGGCAACAATAAGCTGTTGATGCACGAGCCCTCAGTGTTAACTAATGGCTGCACTTCGATTGAAAGAAAAAAGCCAACTCTGATTAAGCAGAGGACCTAGGGTGTAAAAGTGCTGTCGCTCCTCGTCGGAGGCTAGACTTTCCATGGTGGCAGGGTCCTCCTGGGACCCGAGCCGCCTTCATGAAGCGCCGGGCGGGAGGATGAAAGAGCCCAGAGACGTGGGTCGGATAGAGTGAGCCTTCAGAACCCTGACAGCCAAAGAGGAGAGGGAGGATGACGGCAGAGCGAACGGAGGAGGAGTAAGGAGCCGCTCGGACAGATCAAAGGTGCACGCATCAAGGGCTCGTCTCCCTCCTTTCAACGGGGGCAAAGAGGTGGGAACGGCGGGGGCTTCGGTGAAAATTCAATG
The DNA here is from genome assembly GCA_036785175.1 of Eupleurogrammus muticus. Taxonomy (NCBI): domain Eukaryota; kingdom Metazoa; phylum Chordata; class Actinopteri; order Scombriformes; family Trichiuridae; genus Eupleurogrammus; species Eupleurogrammus muticus. The sequence goes on from JAYKQN010000024.1 coordinate 1,616,073, forward strand.
ACAATGAGGACGGAGAGATCTACTTACCTGTAACTCTATCTCTGTTTATTCCTCTTGACAAGCAGCTGCAGTGTTCTTCATATTTATTTTCAATGCACTCTACAGAAAGCTTCATGCATTTGTAATGTGAAAGGAGTACGTACCCTATACAGACACTTAGCCCTGAGCCAAAAAAGCATTGCACAAATGATTTTTTCATGTGTGTTCCATACAGTACTTCAGTAATGATGTATTTTAGAGATCCAGCTTGTCTGGAAGAGGAACATTCATGCTCCCTGGTAGATGTTTACGCTTTTTCAATGATGCATAGCTACATAACAGAAACGTCGACCCTTATTTGTACTAGTTCACAGTCTTAGATCCTCAGGTGGAGCCAAAGTCTAAAGGTGACCATCAGGGGCCCGTCAGCTTTAGAAAGGCCTGTTTGAGGAGATCTGTGACGTCCCAGCTGGTCAGGCCAGTAGAGTTATTCCACAGCAAACAATAAGAAAGCAAGTAAATACCTCATACAAAAATATGCAGATTTATTAATCCCATTAAATAACTATTTCCATCATCTCCACCATGGCAGCCATTACGTGCCAGAATGCTCACCTCGCATCAACCTGAGATGGCGAGAGAGAGAGAATCATTGAGCCAATTACACTGGGGGGTGATTATGCGGCCAGATGGAGAGGGGCAGGCTGGGACTCCAGGGGACCCCCACCCTGCTCTTTGTGATAAATGTCCCGGGATCTTTAATGACCACAGTAAGTTAGGACCTTGATTTAACGTCTCATCCGAGGAGTCAATTTATTTTAGCATTTTTATGGGCTTTCATCTCTTCACCCTCTTTATCTTTCAGCATTCTTCCATCTTCTCTCCCATGTTTTGTTGTCTTCTTGTTTTAATTTTGTCTTGACTATACCTAAGAAATCATTCGAAATGAAATGTCTTTCTGTTAATGAACAGCTCGATATATGGAGAATGTTATAGCTAGATGTAAATAGTGAAAGAGACTATATATTAATATCTGAGACAACCCTGAAGAGTAGAATTTTTGATATTTTATTATGAGTAGTTGCTGTGGTTGAGTGTTCTAGTTGGATAAGCACCATGTTTGTGGTTTGTAGGACAAGTGCTGTGGTTTGTTGAGGGGCCACAGGGAGCCCAGCAACCCGAGCCCAGAAACCTAGAGAGTCAAAGAGAGTGAAAAAACACACAAAACAATTAAAACATGTAAATTGCTTCAAAAACAGCAAATATATGAATAATCTGTTTTGCAGAACATTCTGTGTATTGATGGAGTTTGCTGAAACATGAGTGTTACCACTTGAATTATTTTATTTATTATTTTTAAAAATATAAATTACACTAATAAGCCCCTTTTGGAGTGGGTAAATAATTTGTTTGCCCACTCATGTAGAACATGCAATATGTCAGACTCCACTGATCTCATTCTGACAAATACCTGGAGGAAAAGATGCATCTTGCAGCTGCACCCGGCCTTAAAAATTACGCTAGAACTACAATTACAATGCAAATCATATTTTTGGTTGTTTTCCAGCATAGTCTGCAACATCTTCCACTTAGAATTATTAGGTCTTCGGACCATGATAAATCACTACTGGAACTCTGTGTCTGAGGTAAAAGAAAACAACTCGGTTCAGTTAATCATCCAGCATCCTGACAAGAGGAGGGTGCCGCTGACAAGACTCCATGCTGAAGAGAGCCTCGCTCTCTATACATGTTCGTTATGAGCCGAGAGGTCACGGAGCGGATCCACAGAGAGGTGACCTCTTTAACTCCTGGACAGCAATCTCCACCTGGGTCCCAGCGGCCCAGGGTCAGGAGCTCCTCCTGTCGACCATAGTTTTAAAAAAAAAACTTGACAAAGTTGACAGAGGGACTTCAAAGCTGTGATTTAACCACCTCCACATCCTGACAACCAGGACATAGGTGAAGGCAGTTGTTCATCCAACCTCACGTTTTCTACATCTATCTTGACTCGCAGCAAAGGAGAGTCACTAATTGACACTACTAGAACTGGACTCTGAGAAACGAATGTGCACTGTCAGTCAAAACGTTTAAAAATCTGTATTTCAGCGTTTTAATTAAATGTCCAGTAATGTAATTGCTTGGAGATTTGACACAAGCAAGCTATTTTCTACCAATTTCTCTGTAAGACAGTCTCTGTGCCTCCGAGCAATAACAAGTCCCCTCTCACCATCAGGAGCTGACATTTACCTCCGCCGATGATTGCTGAGAGTGTGAGTGAGACCTAAATCTTTTTGTTTAAGAACTTAATTGACAGGATCTCAAACCCAAATGCGACTCTTAATTAGAGCTTTAATAAAGCTGCACGCGATGGAAATGTCAACCAATTAAGCTTATAGTCCTGCTCAGGGCCGGCTCCAGCCATTTTGGTTCCCCCGATGAATTCTGTTCATTAATCGAAGTGTCTGCAATGCAAAATGTTTCACAGACCTGAAACCCAAAGAAAATTATTTCAAGATGCACACAGTCAGTAATAATACTGGTAATACCACTAATAATGTTACCGATCTAAAAGTGTGTACCTGCAGGGTAAATGTGCAAAGCTGGGAGTCAACCACGTGAACCATGTGATCGATGTGTTGGAAATCGGACAGCGCAGTGAACAGGCTGAACAGTGTCTGGAGAGCGTGAAGCACCTGTGATGTGATTAAAATAAGAAGGGGGGGAAAAAAATCGAACATCATTTCCATGATCCGCTGTCCATCGTCTGAGACTTTGTGGACGACGGTAACCACAGCTGACAGGAAGTAGCGGGGACGCCTTCAAGCTAGCAGAGCTATAACAGCAATCAGTATTGTTGGACTGTCAATAGGATGTTGAGAGGGAGCGATGATGGATGTCTCCTTTAGTCATGAGATCATTACAATATCATCACATTATTTTTCTCTATTATGTGGAAGTATTCTCTCCTTAAGCTACGCTCAATCACTCTTTTTAAAGGACAGCAGTTTATAGCTTGAATCATGTCTGCTGTAATTACCTGATCTCAAGGCGGACGGAAATTCAGAAAGCCAATCGTGAAATGTCACAGGAGCCCTGCAGCACCGGCAGATTTGTGGATTCAGCTAAAGTCTTTATCTCGCACAGAGAGTCTACTGTAATGAGCACGACCTTGCTGGCCTGGAATTTTGATATCCCTTTAGCAATCTCAACGGTGTAATTTTCAATACCATCAAAAATACAGACACAGCCAGTCTTTCTGTTAAACTGATCCAGAGATGCTGTAATGATGTGATGTAGTATATTGAATAGCATGTGCCACCAGAGATCAGTCAAGTATTTAACCTCAGCATTATTTGTGTATAATACCAGTGTATTGATGTGTTTATCTGCAGACACCCTCTGTATATAATGACTTTCTCATTCGTTTAATGTGATCTGGATGTTTGTGGGTGTCTTTTATCACAAGAAGAACAACACAATATGCAAAGCAATGTGTCTTCTGTTTGAAATATTTTTGTTTCATTGGATAATCTAAAAAAAAAAACAAATATTTAAGAGTTTTACTAACAAGCAATATTTCCATTAGGATAAAATATTCACATCAAACTGGGTTAAATGATGTAATCTACGTTAATTTAAGAACTGGGAGCAAAACACGCTCTGAAATTAAAATTACCCTCCCAGCCTTCCATTTAATGCCAGGCAGAAACAATAACAATTATGCACTCGAAATTATAACCGAGAGAAAACCGTTTGCAAAGTACATTTTTTGTTGGGCTCTCATTCCAATTCACAGCTAAACAACACAAGTGTTATGTTTCATGGGGGGGGGGGGCAAGCTCATCACGACCTTAGAAATGATTTCTCAAACCAATAAACTGAACCCACTTCTGTTCCCAAAAGGAAAGAGAGATACCAACTCTAATGACTGTTGGCAGCAGAGCTAAAGGTGTGTTTCTTTTCTTTTATTAGTCCTCGTTTGAATAATTAAGACTTATTGTCATTTCTCGGCCACCCACTGTAATGACTGCAATAATTCATATTATGCTGATTAGCGCAGTGACAGGGGGTGTAATGCACTCCAAATGGCGCCATTTTCTCCAGAGTCAGAAAATTTATGTTAATAGAAAATAGAGGAATGTTTCCACAATGAGGTAAATGTCTGAATTGGCTTCTACCGCGAAGCAGAACTGTGCGAAGCGCTACCAATCTGCGTTTGCAATGCACAAGTGTTTCTCTGCATCTCTATAGCGAGCGTTGCGAGGCGACTGCTCTCTTCAGCAGCAGTGTGCACTCCTCCATTTGTGTGTACGGGTGTGTTTGTTTGTCTCCTGTGTGCACACACACACCGTGCCCCCCCCCTCCCCCTTTTCTCTGTGCCGTGGCGGCGCGTGAGCGGCTTGTTAATGGAGGTGTGTGATTACTCTGAACGCGAGCTGACAGCGCCGCGTATCCCGGCTCCGATCGGCTAACTGACTTCACGCCAGGGCCCGGACATGCCACTCAAGTTGGAGGGCAGGAAGTTCCTTCCAATCACCCAGAACGCACCGCTCCTGGGCTGTAAGCGAAAAGCAGTGACAGGACTCAATCCTGATTTTTGACGTGGCCCTTTCCCTCTCTCGTGTGTAATATTGATGACAGTGTGATAGTCACACCATGATGGTTGACACTGTCTCTTTGCATGAGTGTCTCGGACTATTGGATGGATCGCCATGGGAATTATCACCAGCAGCAGGTTGTCTTTTGAATATTTTTCAATATTTGTAAAGTCCTGAAATTAAAAATGTCCCTTTTAATCCTTTTAGCGCTTCATATTATCCACTGCTGCACATGCTAGGTTACGTGCACATTTTTGTTTTGGGTGGAACTATAAGACACCCCTGTAAGAAATAAATTTTGCTAATAGTGGGATGTTTGAGCTTCTCTGTGCAGAATGATGTATTCAGAAACAGAGAGGTTTCACATGCTGAGACACTGAGGAATTGCTTTAAAATAGGACTCAGCTTGTGTCCAGCAGGGAACGTTCTGAAATTAAATATGTATTTGCATATTCATAGATTCTGAATTATTAATGAGCGAGAAGCTGATGTAATTTTAAGGATTTTAACGAGACATTTTTGAAGAAGACACACCTTTTAATTATTCAAAATAGGTCAGATAAAGATATTTTATTTACATCTTAATACATGGGGGGGGGGGGGTCGTTAGCTTCATCTAGCACCATCATCAGGTCCAATATTCAAGATGGATGCAATCATTTGGTTAAAACTGCTCTCAGCAAGATGATGAAACTAATTAAATGCGAGAAATTGTGAAACGAGTGAAATTACATATGAAATCACAAAGAAAATAAACTCTTCAAAAAGTCTACATGGAACATTATCTAAAATATTAAAAAGCCTTTTTTATCTTGGGTGTACTTAAAAAAATGAGACACAAAAGCAGTGTTGATTGTGCCAAGTAGATAATTGAGATTTTTTTTTCAATATTCAATAGACTTGTATTGAATTCAGGATCGTGTTCAAGAAGAAAAATAAAAAAAACCTCTTAAAATTCATTTTGTGTACCTCCTCATCTGCCGTGGAAGCCTTTTTTTAATCAAGTGAAAAACTCAACTTGAAGTGAGTGAATTTAATTTGACCTTTTCCTGGTGTAAATGGGCCTTGAATGATAAGTTCTCATGAAAGCGCGTTAATCAATAGGCCCACCTCCTCCGCCTGTTTGCTGCCATCGTTAGGCAGAGATAGCGGCGCCGGCTGCAGAATACTGATGAGCCATTGGCTGATTACACCTAAAACATCCCTCATGGTCCGTGTCCAGATTCATTTGCGCTGAGTTTGGGCCTGGTGCAGTTCGCATTAAGGGAGGAATTCTACCATTGTGTACCACGCGGAATCTTTTTTTATTTTTTGACAGAACTGGTTCAACTCTCCAGTGAGATGAATTAAAATGCATTTATTCATGTTTAAAGCCCTCGTCACACAGGGCCGGTATCACCTGGGGACCTCTTGTAAAGTGTACTAATTGCGGAGGTCTTTTGTGATCTAAGCCCCGACCTCGCGGGTGTTCCTCCTCCAGGAGTTTGAATGAGGTCAATCACTTAATTTCCTGCATTCTGGAGCATTATTCTGCGGCAACGTGCATCGGAAAGTGTCACACAATATTCAGACACCGGGCGACACCTCAGAATATAATATAATCTCTCTCCTCCTCTTGATCAACTCTTTTTCAGTCTTCCAAGTGATAATCAGTTCAGAAGTTTAGTAGTTGTTATAGTAGAGGTTGCAATCCGCCACCTCGTTACTAGCTGCTGTCAGAGCATCTCACACTCCCTTCAAGATAACCGAGCTAACCAGCAAACTGGGAAACTATCACCTAGTGGCTCCCAGTGTACTTAGTTTTGGAACTTTTTTTTTTTTGTGAAAACATGGCCTAATGACTTCCTCTCCTGCCTCTCTCTGTCTATTCAACCCGACGTCAGAGGAGAGGTAAAAACGCTGTGCCGCATTGTCAGGATAATTGTGTTTGCCACAAAATATTCAGCGGTTTTATGAGCTTATTTTCAGATTCTTGTTGAGGGGGTAAAAAAAGACTCAGTGCTAAAGGAAAAAAAAAACACAGTTTATTTCCTGACGGACATATTGTTAAAGTCTCTCAGTAACATAATAGCGGTTTTCTCGAAATAAAATTCCCCTGCTTTTTTATGTTTTTATTGAAAGGAAGGAGGGGGGGGATGCAAATGCTGAAAATATTGAGTGAGACCATCAGAGGAGAGATAGATGATGAGATGGAATGAGTATGTTTTGATGTCTCCACAGCCTCGATAGTTCAATCCCATCTGAGGGGATAACATCAATACATCTGAGTTTTTTGTCCAATGTTGCACGAAACACAAACATGTTCCGATGTCACGTCGGTCCCATGCGAATAGAGCTCAGGAAATGCTTTTATAGATTAAAAGTTCTAAAGCCACACTGCAGCGTCACTTCCTGCAACTTTGCTATCACCTTCACAGTATCATCTAATCTCGCCTTTTTCCTTTTCCAATATCCTTCTTTCTCAAAGGCTCATAGCAGCTCTCCTGACCTTTTTTCTTTTCCTTTTCCTTTTTTTTTTCTTTTACAGAGATGGTATGAAGACAGGGAGCCCTCATTGTGTTGGATGAGAGCCAGCTGTGTCAGGTAAGGTATCCGCACCGAGCTCGGCTTCCTGTCCATTTGTCAAATCTCTGCTCAGTCGGGGATGTGGCCTGGTCCAGGCTTTAAACGCCTTTTTCGTAATATGTAGACACAGTGGCCGTGTACTATACAGAGCTTGCTCTGCTGGGAGGAAAAAAGCCAGCAGAAAAAAAGGGACTGAAACAGAAGCCTGGACTGAAAGATCATTGCTTCCATCTTGCTGTTTAATGAAGCAGGGGCTTTATTACCCTTGCAGGTATTTACAGTAAGTCTCCTGCGTGTCATCAAAGGGAATTGCTAAATTAATTATTGAATAGAAAATATGTTGTATAGTGCATCATAGATCACATTACCCCCTCTGTCAAGGCTTTCCAACACTATAATTGGATGCAGTATCTTACAGATTTTTACATGTGATTTTCGTGTGATCTTATCATGAAGGTTGTTTTTTTCTTTTTCTTAAATCTGGGCGGAATGTTAATGTTGTTTATATCCGTGGTGCATCAACTTTTTTTTTTTTTAATTCGCGGCTTTAGCAAAGCGTTTTCACTTAAGAAGCGGTGTAATGAGGAGAACCACCGGCCAATGCTGGGGGCTAATAACACCGAGCCACGCTGGTACGATCCAACCTTGACCTGACCTATATCCCGCCATATCTCATATCCTGCTGAAGTGCTCTGCAGGAGCGAGAGAGCCGAGTAAAAAGAGAAGGAGGGAAATGTTCTTTGAGCATGTAAGTGGATTTTGCCGGTTGTGCGTCTTGTGGTTTTGGCCACTGCATTGTGTTCACTGACCAATCATAATAATTCAGCTCTGTTTGTTTTTTATTTTACAGTTAGTGTTCTGCTAAAACGTGTTAGCATTGAACATCGATCAATAATAGAGGACGGGGCTGTGTGTTTTAAAGATGGATTTACATGATCCATCATACGGTGTCAAACCACTGTCTATCCATCATTCAGTATGATTTAAATTAGGGATAATGCAGCAGTTTATACAGCAGCTCAGAGCTTTCCTTTATTAATGTTATGTCCGTTTTATTTATATAGCACTAAATCATCACAATAATTATCTTATGACACTTTTCAAATAGAGCAGGGCTCTGTTTTATAATATTTGCAAATAGAGACCCCCCCAGGAGCAGGCAGTAGTAATAGTGGCCAAAAATAATCAACAGAAAGAAATCGGCATTCAGCAACATTCTCTGTAAGGTCCCTTGTTTTTACACTTTATGATGCCACTCAGTGAATCTTTAATTTTTTAAGTGAAGATGGTGTCTAGAAGAGTGGCGTGACTGCAGGTAGGAGCTCAGAGGATAATCCCATAATCCCTAGATTGTAGGGATTATGGGGAATGGTGTTTGTTAAAAGCAGCTAAACAGATTTTATCTTAATTTCCATCCCTGCACATATTGAGTGAACAATAATACCTACTATTATGTATGTTACGTTGACGAAAGCGTGCAATGCTGAATATTCAGACATCTCTCTATATAATCTGAATGCATATGAATAAAGAACATCTCATCGATTCCTTCCCACTTCTGGAACCACCAAACCTCCGCCCTTGCATATAGTGTTTCTAGGTCAGGAGGAAGAACCAAGTAAATAAGAAAATGACACGGCAACCCCCGAATCCCCCCACAATATGCTTCTGCTGAGGTGGGAGGATTTTCTTGCGATTTGGCATCGCTCTTGGGCATCGACAATATGTCTTAAAAACAAAAACACGGCCCTCTCTCTCTCTCTCCGTCCTCTGTTTCCGTCCCGCTCAGTGTCTTGATAGCCCACAGAGACACCAACAGTTAGGATACATATGTCACATGCTGCATGAAATCTGAAGTTCTTCCTCAGCGCCACAGGCAGGAACTCTGTGGAAAGGTCATCTCTCACACTGAGTAAAAAAGAAATTATAGCCCTTTTTGCTCCCTCCTTCCCTGTATACTGTTTTTTTTTTTAGCTGTTGTCGAGCATTAGTGGCTGTTGCTCACACCCCCTCACATAATCACCACTCAGCACGCCAAATTAAAACATGAATCATATTACTAATCTGCATATAATTAGCGTTTTCTAGACTGCGAGTGTATTTTAACATGATGTCATTTTTAATTGCGGCAGCTCTGCAGCCAGACACATTGTTTTTCCGGCTGTATTATGATATTCAAAGCACTAATCACATTGAAATCCCAGTTTCTAAATCCATCAATGAGGCAAAAGCTTTAAAATGAAATTATATCCTAATTGGAATACAAGAGATTTTTCAACGAGGATGAACAGCCATCCGCGGAAGCCCGGATCATATTTTTTTGTTGCATCAAAGCTGCGCAATACAAAGAGCCGGCTGGAATGTCTGCACCGCACAAGTCGCACTGTGCACCGCGGATGTAAAACTATGCACAAGTGATTCATGCATAACATCATGGTGAAATATTTAGCGAACGCTATATTTCTGTCACCCACCCCAAAAAAAAAAAAAAAAAAAAGAAAGGCCCTTGCAGAATGTGTTGATGGGCAGTGGGGAGGAACAGTCTGTATCTAAGCCTTCTTTTAACTGCTTCCCCTACTCCCCACATCAGGACTCTGGGAGTTACTGTGAATTATGCATGACTATGTGCAAACAGTTAAAAGGACGTCCACTTTGCATCACTTAATACAGCTCTTTGATTCATAAACCCCGGTCCCTTTATATATCCGATCAGCCCTCGAGATCATTTTCTGTGACAAGCTGCAGGACTTTATTTCTTTGTGTCTTATTTGATTAGTGAATCAGAAGCTAAACCAACGCGCTATGGATTATACAGTTAATACACTTTTTAGATTTAGAAGCTTTTGAATGCTAATGTCATTTAAACGCGCAATATTTAATTTTCTGCCGCTAGGGGTAAAGGGAAAAAGAGAGGGGGGGTGGAGAGAAAAGCTGCCAGCGCTATTTGCATAACTTCATCATAATTCATCATAGATACTTCAGGCGCTGTATCATGTCTCAAGACCAATTTCTCCATCTTTTTCTCTATGAATACATTACCGACCGCCGACCCGTACGTCTTCCCCGGCTGTGCTGTCCTTGCACAGAGCGGTCGCCTCCACTGGAGTGCGAACAGAGGACGCTGTCTCTTCCACCCCGCCAACCACGGCGAGGTATCCTCCTCTAGAGTCACGGAGAAGCCTTCCCGAGATTAACGTATCCGCCTCTGCGCAGAGGTCGCAACTCACCAGTCAATTTTGCTGATCAATCACGGTTGACTTATTGTAAGTCATTAAGAATGTAAACCCTAAGTAGTGGCCTCCGGGTGCAGAGGGAGGTGAGGCTGATGAGTAGAGTGCGTGTGTGTGTGTGTGTGTGTGTGGACACGGTCCATCCCTCACACTGCTAGAACTCTACATAACGACTGTGATTGTCAATGAAGAGAGCAACTTATCTACAAAGATAGAATTGAACATTGAACACGCTGCTGGCAGATTTAGTAGAGACAGTAAGATACACAAACACAGATGGACCACATCATTTTCAAGCAATGATAAAACTATTAAGTCTTTACTGCATGGTCGACTTGTTCACTGACTGGCATTGTTTGGCATTATTCCATTTGTGATGTGGCATGGGAACAACAATGAGGACCCGTAAAGTGTCTTCAGATCGATGGAGGGAGTCGTTTTGCAGGATTCCCAAACATCACAGCAGGAAAGGGCAATCTCAGAAGATTATACTTGTCAGAACAAATGGAACCGTAGCAGGGTTTCAATTAGCAAGCCGTGGTGACGATAACATGTCATGGAAAACAGAGGACCGTGGATGCCTTTCCTTTCCTAGTTTCCGATTTATAACGTGCATCCGCGTTCAGATAAGTGCTCTGTAGGATGGAAGCGTAATTAATTCGAGAGGAGAGTTGTTTGTCTTGGCTCTACGCGTGAATCACAGCGGATTCCCCCCACAGGAATTCACCTGCCACGCTCCCGCTGCTGAGTTCAAATCATATCTGGGATCGACCGAGCTGAAGGTTGCACCGGGGTCGGGTAGTTAAATGCAAATCAGGGTTTCATTTAACTTGTTGATGGGTGGGGTTTGCAGCATCGGGACAGCTCTGATAGCGTCAGCTAAACTGCCACCCATAACACATTTGCATCAATAGCCACAATGTCATTGAGGAAACAAGATAAAGATGTTCATCCGAGGGCTGTCAATGGATTCATATTAATATGTAGAATGCAGAATAAATGTAAAGGATGTATATTTATACAAAACCCCGTTTAACTCAAGATATTCAATAAATGCATCAAGGTCATTGCAGATGTATTTGCTGCACTAACACCATAGCAAAACTCAAGCTTTTAAATTGCAGCTGATTTCCAAGGTAATTATTATTAATTAACAGGCATAATGTGTCGGTCTTCAAGTGCCAGTTGAATCACTGAACTTCCTTTACTGCAGCCATCGTTGAGTAGAGACACAAGAATGGAGCTGTTAAAGCTAATAAGACATTAAATCGTCAACAGCCTCCCTCAGGTCTCTAGATACCGTTTGGCCAGCGCGTCCTGCCTCCACAGCTCTACACATGGACTCCTCACTTACATGCAACCACAGCCCGCTCACACACGCTTGGTCAATTAAAAGTGCAACGAGGGGAGCAGTTTAAATGAAAGCCAATGAGAACTGTAGACGCGAGGGATACAAGACACAGAGACACCAGACAAGAATATTTGTGTTTCTGCAAAACAAACCCAGTGTATAATGATAGTGGAGTGGGGAGAACGACCCAACAGTGACACGTGTCCATTAAACTGGAGTACAAGGAGCTGATGTAGACAATGCTGCATTCACTCAGGTCTCTGTAGGCTATTGTACTGCATTTTTATTTTTTTTTCTTTAGCAGCACAAGCTTTCCAGGTGCACAGATGTGCGTGCTTGTTATAATGCATACACGCCGTGTCCTATTTTAATCAGTGTGGTCAGTGAACTTATCTTTGCATACCTCGTTCTTTCTGCTCTCTTCATGTGCTTGAGCTGCACATTTGTCCAGCTCAGGTCGAGGCTACTGGAACTGGAACGTTCTCCATGTTAGAGTCCTCTCATTGTACTTAGGTTAAAACACCTGCGGCCATTACAAATATAAATAAAATCAATCAATAACCTATCCCTATGGTGGTGGTACTTACTTTAACTTCTGAGCCTTTTGTCACCACAGGAGGTCACAGTATGTCAATTCATGTCCGTGAGGCTAATATGTCTGAGAGAAGCAGCTAATGGTGTTCACGCCAGGCTTAGTGCATTGCTGTATAAATCCCTGTGTGTGTGTGTGTGTGTGTGTGTTTTTCTGGTAATGCATAACCACTTGAGCAGAGAGCTCTGTCGGTCCTGGCAAGTCAGAGCATCTCTTGAGAAATGAAGGTTTCATTTAAAGCGAAGGTCATGAGTTGCTTTTGTTTTGAAGTCGGTGAAGTAAATCAACCCCCTTTACCCCCCACGCCAGTTGTTTTTTTCACTTTGCCGCTAATTTAAAGTTTTTGGCGGACACACTCTTGTGAGGAGTCCATAAGCAGTCAGTCACCGGCGGGAGCTGTCTGCAGGTTTAACCACTTCCACGTTTTGTTTGGACATCACTTGTACATTGTGGAGCAGACAGGAATCCAATAGAAGGGTTTTGCCTCCCCATCCCCTGGGCCAGGAGGGGGCCGGCCCAGGGGATGTATGTCATGTCAGCGCGCTCCAATCGAAGCGCTTGTCAGCTGGTCAAACAGCGGCTGAAACCGCCTTTACGCCCGACCGGTGTGAGGCGGGGCTGCGTCCGGACAGGCAGGCACTCCCCCATTCTTCAAGCGTGGTCATTCAATAAGCACTTTGGCCATCTGATGCACAGACTACATTAATGCCGATGGTAATCCAGTGCTCTATCAATGCTTCGCTCCGTGCGTGTCAACAAAGAGTTAGATTGCCGTTCAATTTGGAATCGATTGCTTTGGTCTCTAGAGGATCATCCCCAATGAGTTTGTTGATTAACCTGACGTTACCTCGACCATGTCAAGTCAAACTGTACCATTAACGATGCTTTAGATCGCACCAAGATGCCTTTAAATTTGCTGTTGATGCCTTTGTGATTAGTTTTAACTATATATTCAGCTTGATTTAAGGTGTGACACAGCATAGCTTCAACCTTACTAAGCTAAAACCACAAAATATGTGTATTTCTTCTTGATTATGGCTGCTGCTGCTTCTGGTGGGTCCCTGTGTCGCCCCCTGACTCCTGTCGGACCACCGCCGATCTTTGCGACAAATGAAGCTGTAATGCATTCATACGGCCCCGTTGTGGGCTTTTAAATTAAAACTTAAAAACTCGCAGCCTCCGGTGGACAAGCAGAGCTTTTCCACCAGCCTGGACATAATAAAGCCTGCAGCTGTGCTAGTGCACTTTGGAGTAGAAAGTGATTTTTGAGGTCACGATAACAAGGAATACAGGTGAAAGAGCCTGAAAATGAAAATGTCATTCCAAAGAGACATGTAGTGAACATTCTCCACCCCTCCTGTATGGTAAATCCTCCATGCACTGCTGCTTTGACCATCCCCCTCGTGTCTTTTACACTTTTTACATTTTCCTGGAGGTGTTTTCACGAGTGCAAACACTTTGAACTGGTGGCGTTTGATGTAAGAATCGAGCCGGGGAGTGTGGACTGTGATTCTTTCCCCGTACTCAAATCCTTTGGTTGTTTGGCTATTCAATGAGTGTTTGCATACGCTTAACCATGCGTGACTTCGATAAAGCAAAATTCTGTGCAGATGAATAGTGGCCTCCCTCCGCTGTCAGCACACTTCATGAGGTGTTTAACTGGAAGCCTTTACTATAGTGTGGAAGCTGGGGCTCGTACAATAGTGTTTTGATGTAGCATAAAATTAGAACTAGTTCAAAAGCCAGAATTTTCTATACATGGTCATTTATCATGTCCACATTTATCAACTGGGTCATTTTTCATTTCCCCCTCTTTTTTGTGAGGGGGGGGGGATAGTAAAAAACAGACAGAATGGAGCAGTGCAGAGAAGAACACCCCGAACATGAGCTGAAAGATAAAGAGAGTGACAAAGAAAGATGTGCACGACGTTAAAAAAAATGATTTTTGTGCGCGTCGCCACCCACCGTGTTTATCTGCGAGTTTCAGTTTCACTGCTCTGCCTCATTGCAAACACGTTGACGTTTAGCTTTTTTCATTTCGGAAATATTTCCATTTTGTTGCAAACGAAATGGAAAACAGTCAAAACTTTCAAAGTCTTTCTAAACTGTTCTCCTCTGGACGCCGGCCACACACGCTTCCTCCCCACTCGAATCCGTGGGAGTGCAGGCTTTGTAGCTGTGGCTCTATGGGTTGTATAGCATACTAACTACTTTGTGTTGGTGTGTTTTTTGTTATATAAAAGACACAAAGGGAGGACAGAAAACAAACGTGGATGTGCACACTATCAGATTCGGCATCCCTTTTCCAGCTACAAAGAATAAAATGTCAGAAAACAGTCGACAATTCCGAAGAGACCCAGGCGACATCTTTAAATGTCTACGTTTAAAACCCCTGAAAAGTTGAAAGCAAGAGATTGCATGCAGAGTTCTTTCTTAGAAAGTTCAAAAAAAGCTGCTATTAAATCATTTTCAGTGGATCGAATGTCTCAGCCCTGAAAGCCCTTTGTTAAGGTTAGGCAGAGAGTGTGGTTACAGCTTACAGATTCCACATTCGGAGGTGGTCAGGTTAGCATCGCAATCAGATCTCAGCCGGGTGTAAACTCGATTTGTACAGCGTGACCACAGCTATAGCAATGTGGCTCCATAAATCTAAAGTTCACCTAGCTCTTGCAGGCTGAAGCACGTTCTGTAAAGAAAGCAGCAGTGTAAGAAGTAGAAGTACTCTTCTATTTTAAATATATGCATGCAAGAAAATACCAAACAATAATGCAAAGGCATCATATAGAAATAAATATAAATAAATATATGAGCTACATGGATCTAAATCCACACAAGTAAAGTACAAGTAGCTTAAAATTTAATATGGTGCTTAGTTACAGTCCACCACTGTGTAAAGGCTACAGGTTTGGCAGCAGTAGTTAAAGGTCTCCTCTAGCAAAGAAGTGATTAAAAAAACGAGCAGCAGCGGGCGTTTGGGACGAGCCGTGTCTGCTGAGCTCAGCCTGTGAGCAATTTGCATTGATCACGATCACTGCGCCAGCACGGTTAAGACAATGAGAGCACGTGTGAATACGGGGGTGTTAAACGCAAAAGAACCTTTGGTCGAAAGCTGCTCCCTTTGTATGTTAGCCCAACCTGCATTAACACGGGAGCACAAACGTGTATTATCATGAAAACAGCGTGTTCTTTCTGCAGTTCCATTTATTTTTCTGTTGTGAGCAGGCAGAAAAAGAGATGAGTTCAAGGACTCAACAAGGGCTCGGGTCCCCCGGGGGCCCTCCCACCGAGACAATGACAACTCCCCCTCCCGCCCCTTCACACACACACACACGCGCACACACACACACGCCTTCCTTCCTCCGTCCTGTCCTCCATTTTGACACTGAGAAACGAAGCCTGCTCTGACCTTGCAGCAACTGTGCAAATGTGCACCTAGCCGTCCCTTTACCAGCTACAGGAGGAGACGTGCCCGCAGCATGCACATGCACGAACACACACACACACACAGCATGTATCTGCAGCAGGACACTATTTCTAAGTCCTCCACCTCCCCATGGGAGGTCCCTATCATCACAGGGTCCAGCAGTCAACATAACCCCGACACAGCGCTGCCGTTCTGCACTTCCTCCTCTCTCCTCTCTCCCTCTCCACCCGTCACACCCTCAGCATAATAAGTGTCTGCGGCAGTCACACCGTGGCGCCGTGTGACCCTCTCCGTCATCAGCGGCGTGACCCCCACCCTCGCTCCCGGGCAGGACCGATTTACAAGCGACTCTCCCCTCCCGGCCGTCTGCAGGGCCGCGCTGTTTGTTTGCTGTGTTGTTTATTTATGACCCCTGGCTCTCCAATGAAGGGCATTATGAAAAGGATTACACAGCCAAACAGCTTGGCTCAGACCCCGCTCTCATTACTCACTGCTTGTCCTGGAAGATAGGGGAGGACTCAGACAGGGAGAGAGAGATTATCAAGGTGTGGGACTGTTTGATCACTCGGGGTACTTCAGCCAACTTAATGTATACGCCGCCGCCGGTTGAGGGGGTTCGTCTTTCAAGGCGCACCTGAAAATGACGCAGTGCGGTGGGGGCTCCCCGTCGCGAACGGCGGCTGTAATTGAAGTGGAAATGACAAAAGAGGCTCTGGAGCCCGGAGAGGAGTTAGAGAGAGAGAGAGAGAGAGAGAGAGGAAGGACGGCGATGTTGTGACTTTTTCTCACCTTGGCGGGTTCATTCAACTCAGCGTAACACAATAAAAGCACGAGGAGCCGCTGAGGCAGGGAGAAAGGTGCGTACACATTTTTCTTTAGGTTAGAATGTTGTAAAGAATCTGTGGTCGGGTAGAAAGAAGCGTACTTCAGCCGTAACTTGGTCAGGGCTGGGTGCAGGCTTTGCGGCCTTGTACACAGCAGCATGTGAGAGAACAATGCGAAGGCTTATCCGCATGGTGTGATACGCTGCCCAGTCGGGATCCAGGCAGGTGTGAGCGCAGATTTACGATCATTTTCAGCCTCGCGGAAAAAACATCCATAAAAGTGTAGCATACTGTTATAATGCACTTTTGTAACGGTCGGCTGAACAAACCTGCAAATTAAGCCTCGTCCAAAAACAGCAGGTTGGGCGGCTTCCGGTGTAAACAACCAGCGCTGTCAAAACTTTTTTTTCTTTCCTGTGTGTGTGTGTGTGTGTGTGTGTGTGATGCTGCAAACTTTGTCCGTTATTATTATATCTGTTTTGGCATTCGGCTCGATACGAATCCACCGGGAGGAAGAGGGAGGTTGTACATGCAAAAAGACTGGTAGAGATCAGAGAGACTCTGCATCGTTAGAGTTGCCGTGGTTCAGCGTGTGCGTGTGGGCGGCCGCAGTGCTGGCAGCATGGCTTGCAGCAGGTGGGCGTGTGCAGTACAGTAACAGTACAGATTTGACCAGCAGCTGTTTTCTTTTTTTTATTTTTATTTTAACAATTATAAAGCAGAGTAACTCTCTGAGCTTTTGCCTGGCGGATGCCTCCGCGAGTTACCGTGGGACCCTGAGCTCGAGGCAAGCTCAAGGACAGATGTGGTATCAAAGCATGCAGGAGAGGTATATGGGATCCCCTACCCCTCTCCTTGTGTTTTCCTTATGTCTCACTCACTGCTTCCTCTGCTTTAGATCTATTCAAAATTTATTACTGAGATGGTTCAGCGGGAGCAGCCGGAAAACCAAGACAGGTCTCTTTCCCCCCCCCCTCGCATTTCCTGATCAGCGCGTGCACTTGTGACCTTCAGCTCCGCCACATTATTTCAACCACCTCCGTTCCTCAACAGGAACGACGCCGCTCCACATCTTCCTGTCTCTAAATTTCCCCATACTCCCATACCCTCCATCATTCCCACAATTGGATGAAGGCAAAAGGGAATGACACGCTATTTCCCAGAGAAAAATGGATGGGCTCCGTAGAAGTGGCGAACCCAATAACGCTGATGAAACGTAACGCAGCAGGTGACATATAGGAGAAAGTGGAAATGGCAGCTGTGCGTGTGTGATGCGTATCCGGAGCACGTCTTCTACTGACCACATCGATCTGGACACGGAATATTTGCTAAAGCGAGGAGGCATGCAGGAAGGGCGATAAGGATAAAACTAATGCTGTTTAAGTTTTAAAATAAAAATACACCAAAAAATTATTCCTATAATAAGAGGTAGGAAGCAACTTTTTTCCAAAACTGTGAGCTCATCACATTCTTCGAGAAAAGCAATTACTGTAGCTGCGTCGAGCATAATTAACGCAACGTATTATTTCTACTTAGCGGAACACTGGAAATCCTCATACACGTATTTGAACTCAAGACAACAGCCCGAAGCAACATGTGTGATTAAATCCGCTAAAAGGAGATGTTTGAGAAGTTAACAGATATTTGCACAGAAATCCTGATCATATTAAAATCCTATGATGCAAGTTTTTCTCTAAATGTCAGCCCCATTTAAAAAGTAATTAAAAATTAAAAACGGAAATACTATAAAATATTCAGTAATAGTTCATGCGCTGTATCATCCCGGCTATAAGCCCTTCAACTAAGAAGGTTATTGTGCATGAAATGAGAGGAGGGAGTAAAACAAGCCTGGGTGGATATGACTGAAAATGACCTGCCTCCCTCCACCACACGCTGCGTAATTTAACGCCGGCGCTCTGCAGGACACACGCCGTGGTCGTGTAACATGCGGCGCTTTACATGCCACGTCATGTAAGCTCTTAATGAGTGCAGGACTGATGAGGGTTTGAAAAAGTAATTACTCTTTTTTTTTTTTCCTCCGGGGGAAACGTTTTAAGCAACCGCTGACACCCAACGTCTCTGATGTTGTCGCCGCTCGTCCGATTGCGCGACTGTTCCTTCGCCATTTCATGTCGGATAACGATCTCCCGCATTGGAAAGGTGCATCTACGCGTTTTATTGTGCCTGATTAGTCCTCTCTCCGCCGGGCTGTGTGGGCCTGAGCAGGATCAGAAAGATTTTCACAGCAAAAAGCACACACACACACGCGTCTGATGACATTAACAATCGACTATCCTCCAGCGGGCGGGAAAAAAAGGACTATTAATTCTCCCCCGCCTGAGCAGAAATCTAATCAGCTAGACTAACAGGAACGGGGTTCCAGCAGATCCGAGCTGGAACCCTGGATCAGTCTCAAATTAGATTTACAGGGAGTTTAAGGTCTTAAAACAGATCAAGCTTAGATTTTAAGGTGATGCTTGGTTCCATCTGTGTTTAGTCTGAGTTTTCTCTAATGTAAAGCTTAACAGCGGGACAATAATTTCATTACTTTGTGTGATTTTTATATAGACATACAAAAAAAATATCTCTTGCAATACTTTGAAACCGATTTCAAACAAAGATTTTCCCGGGTGTAGGTCTCTGCGAAGCCTCTAAATTGGCATTTTTATATGAAATACTTTTTAAAAACAATCTGTAATTTATTCATTAGGGGCTTTAAAAAAAATCCTTCTTTTTAGAGTTCAACTTTAAACATGCTGAGAGGAGCCCGCAGGCAAAACCATGTACTGAAATCACATGTGAAACACCCCAAAGCTGTCCAAACATTGGGACATAATTAGTGTACCTCACTACCCTTTAAGACTGTCCTTGCTTTCATATTAAACCAGATGATCGCGCATGAATTATCATCCTGAGGCAAGTTTCATATCCAACCTTCAAAAGCTACCAGTACTGGAGAAATAGACACTGAAGGTTGAGGTGAAAGAGGGATTGCATGTGTGAGCTTTTAGCAGCAGATTGTTTAGAAATCTTTCAAATTAACACCAAAAAAAAATACCAATGCAGCTTGTTACAGCTCCTAAATTGCATTTTTTGTGCATAGTGAAAGCAAAGCAACAGCAGGTTCAGACAGTGGACAAAGGCGTTCTTTGTTTCCCGGGATCTTTCGAGTGAAAACTACAGTGTGTAGGCGTCGTCAAGTTTTCTCAACACACCCACGGAGGGATAGGAACTCTACAAAGACGTTCTCTCAGTATAGGAAGTTAGCATGAGAGGGATTAGTGTGCTACATGACCAGCGTATCACCTGACCCCCCCCCCACAGCACAGCTAATTAAGAGTCATTAAGAAGTTTTCCGACGAGCGCTTTTAATCATTTTACGTTTCATTTCACCCAGAGCACGAGACCCGGGATGGATTGTCATTCAATCGCTCGGAACAGGACGCCACGGGTCATGTCCACCGTGCTTCGGTTCTGAAACTCATTTGTCTGAGGGAAAGTTAGAAGAGAACAATGGTGGATTCATCAGGAGTGCAACCGGAGCTCAGTAGTGGCCCACTAATTGGTGCAACGCTACGACGAGTGTAACGAGGCCCACGCACGCACACACACCTACGCACTGCTTTTTGCACTCACAGGCTGTTGCATGCTGGCTGCAGGACACACACACACACACACACACACACACAAGTAACTCTCACACGAGTTAAATAATTCACGCCTTCCATTATTTACTTGTTTGCACAAAAACTTGATGTCTTCATCCCACATGCCGAAATTACGGCGGCGAGGCGAAGACGGAGACGGTGAACGGGAAGACGAGTTCAAGTGTTTTTCGCTGCCACTCCAACCCACGTCTCGACAGGAAGCTCCCTCTCCTGCTGGATTTAGCTTTCTGTTTTATGCGCGGGTAAACAGACAGCTGTGACACGGGGGGAAAAAAAAGAGGAGGCTGCCGCGTCGCAGCAAGAGATCACAAACCCCCCCATGATGGGTGTCACAGGGGACTCGTAGGTTTACAAAAGACTTTTTTTTATATTTGACTGAGGTCACGGAATTGTGTGTTTTGTTTTTCCCGCTGCTCTTGATCCCCCGTGCAATCGGCAAAAAGAAATCCGCTGTTTGATGATTGCCTTACCAGTGTGCTTTCTCTCCATTATTCCCTTTGTGATTCACTTCATAGTTCAAACATGTTATTTAAGCGTCTGCCACGAGGCCTTTCTTGAAAATGATTAATCAGGATACCCGCAGGTCTGTACTGCAGCCTCTGGCTGTGCTTCCTTTAGATGTGCAGGCAGGTGTCAGGGAACATTTCAGTGTTCTATCAATTATATATTATCTTTATCTAAAGAATATGTCACAGACATGAAAGTGTTGCCACTGCTGGACGAAGGAGCCAGAGTTGAGATATGCTGGGCTTCATCTTTCTGTTGTACTGGAGAGACCGGCACTCCTGTCCGCTTCCAGACGGAGATTTGCTGTTGTTATTTTCCTCATTGTTGTCAGTTTCCCTCTTGACAATATGTCTGGAGGTTAGTTTGTCAGAGTGTGTTTGGTTCCTTTGAGCAACTTGATGGAGGGATTCTCTTCATTCTGAGGGCAGACACTGGAGGTTTAACTGGAGGTGCACGCAATAGTAATAAAAAAAAAGTCTGTGTGTGTGTGGAGTGTATAGAAATCCGCTAACTCCGTCTATATATTTTCAGCAGCAAAGACAGTTTCAGTAGCAGCAGCTGTTTGTGCAGGTGTTTGCCGCCAAAGCGACTTTGCTGCACTGTTTGGAATTTGTTCTGTGGAGAAAATCCTCACGCTGCTGGCACACACACACACACACACACACACACATCAGAGGCGGCAATAGATTATGTTTAGTCGGGAATTATTTTCACCGGACAGTATGGGGAGATTTAATTATGTCGACTCCCTCGCACGCACAAGATTAGAAAGCGAGAGAACGCAAGCCGTCAAGCGTCTCGCCTTTGATTTGAAAATCAATCAGCAAAATGTCATAAATGCGTCTTTTTTTCTTTCTTTCTTTCCTTTTTTTCCCGCAATTTATTCTTCTCCTTCCGACACACACAAACACCTGTGTGTACATGGGATTCTTCCATCGCCTCCATGTGTTGCACCACACCTTTCGAGCCGCTTACATATTCTCTTTGATGCCACCGATATGTCGACGTCAGTCCAGAGCATCACGCCTGCAGCTAATGAGCCGTACCCACCGAACGTCATGCCGGCGTCACGTAGGCGGCGCGGCGCGCAGGAATCCCTCATGATCAAGCGTGTAATCATGACCGCGTGTGCACCAAATGTTATGACAACAGTTGTGGAGAATTTGGACAGCTCCTGATAATCTGGGCTCCCTTTTGTGCCATTTGGGCCGCTCTCAACCTAAAACAATTTCATGAGTATTGGACACAGAGGAGGGTTTTAATGCCATAGGGCCTGAGTGTCCCAGGTCTTTTCACTGCCATAATAAATATCTGGAGGGGGGGGGATCACCAATACTTAAAAAACTACAAAATAAGAGCCGGTGTTAAAGACTGTTTGAAGGGGGAAAGAATAAAATATAGCTTTAGCCTTTATTAGGTGCTACAAAAGTCAGTGCTGCACAGAAGCCTCGCCTGTTTTGAATGAACCCCGTCACCCACAGACTGCAGGAGAATTCTCACTTTCATATTCAAAGCCTCCGTGAAGCAACAGCAGTCTGCTGTGCATCTGCAGCTAAAACAGTTGCGCGCTATTAGCACCGGGAGAATATCTGAAATAATTGGCCATTAGTGTATAACGTGGTAAAGAGCATAATGAAGCTTTTTATTTTGTCTGCACGTCGGCGTGCATCTCCCCACATCTATGCATCTGTGTGTATGTTTGAGCAGCTAGCGTCGCGGCGTGTCCCACACAGTCATTACTACACAGCAGGTTACTGACAGGGCATTAGGCTCTCCCGCGGCGGCGCCTGCGAAAATTGCACTCGTTACGGCGCCCCGGTTCAGATCCGGGTCTGATTGGTCGGCTCCACGGTTCTCGCGGGGTGCGGCGGGAGGAGAGAACAAAACTCATTAAGGCGAAAAACTTCCAATGAGAGCTGTGATCAAACTGGAAGAGGTAAATATTGACAAAATAGGTGGAGCGAGCCAAACCCAACATCACCAGAGATACTGTCAGCCTTAATCTCCACATTTACATCGGATTCTAAATAGCAGATGTGCTGTTGTGTACTATAATATTAATAGTATTTGAAGTGGCCCTGCTGCAACTTTACCAGTTTAAATATTATTCCCAGTTAACGCGTACTCACAGATCTATTTGCATGGTTGATTGTAATACAATAAACACAGTTAAACACAGTTGGTAACTGTAAAGTAGCCCGTTTCTAAACGTCAGACCACAAAAAAAGAATTTACATAATGAGGTGCCGCTTTAATTGGAAGTTCAGTGAAAATCTGTCAGGATGTTGTTGTGATGAAAATCTAGTAAAGACTTTGTTTGCTTTAATTAAAAGAAGTAGTTCGGACTAATCATCGTGATTTCTATTTTGGAGAAGATCAAGCCACAAACATGTTTCCGCTCTTTGCTCGGCTGAAATGTCAACCGGCTTTTATCAGCTTCAGCGCGATAATGAACACATACTGCAGCTTCAGCTGTTTTTAATGTTTCCATCTAACTCATCTTAAAACAACCACGTTAAAGGGTTGTAAATATACCCTTATTAATACACACTTTATATAATATCACCGTCTGTTGCCAGCTTGTTGAAGACCTTCTGTTGCGACACTATTGTAATGAGCTTGAGAGTCACAGTAGGTGAGCGCAGTGGATTCAAGAAGCGAAAAGAAAGGTCCTCTCAGAGCCAAATTACACTAACCATTTCCATTTCTTGCTAGCAGACATTCTTCTATCATGTAATTAAATCTAATTGCACATTCAGAGCAGTGCAGCTTGATGGGTCCTGCTAATTGGCCCCACATTAGAAACCATAATTACCAGGCGAGGCTCACGGGATGATGTCTTTTGCGTTATTATTGTCATTCATTTTTATGGGCAAGTGTTCATCTACTTTTTTTATTTTGCATCCGTGCTCTTGTGTGTGTGTGTGTGTGTGTGCTTGTGTAGATGTGTTTAAGTGCTGTTGTGTGCTCATACGCTTTGTCGCTAATTAATCTGTTTAAAGAGGGCTCCTGTAACTCACAAGACACGCCACATTCTTTATATGCAGCTTTTCAATCAGAGTATGGTAATAACAATATTAGCCTTACATTATGGAATGTACTTGAATTTAATGTGCCAATAGCAAGAAGAGGAGGATGCTACATAAAAAAAATCAGTGGAGGGAGAAACACAGCGACATTTCACGAATGCTGAAACCGGCGGATGAATGAATCACACTTAATATCTTTGGACGTCTTGGACTCGTGCAGTCCTTCCAGACATAAATAAAATTCAGATGACATTGATAGCGGGAACGAGCAACAAGACGCCGGCGTGTTAACACTCCTCCGCGTGCAGTTTGTGATAAGGTGACGCTCACTCTGCTCTTTATTCACAGTAGAGCAATTTTTGTATAGCATCAAAAATATTTACGCTATCCTTATATTTTGATCAGACATGTTTACTCAATAGTCCAGCTCAGAGCTGCACAAGTATGTACCGTAATGTACAGGATATATTCTGGACATTACGGTATTAGACAACCACACCATGTTATTTTCTGTCTAGTATCAATTTTCTTTACTGTTGTCTGTAAAAATTCACGGTACCAGTTTACGGGACCGGAAAAATCCTGCCAAAACACACGTAACCTCCTCTGCACGGGAAACGGTGTTATTGCGATGAAATTAAGACATCATACAATACTTACAGATGATGTGTTTGCATGGTTGCACAGTTAAACACAGTAGGTAAAGTAAAGTAGCCCTAGTAATAATAACATATGTCTAATAATATCTTCCACATACACCCACAGTAGCAACATGTATTGAAACCCTTCCATCAATCATTTACCATAATGAATAATCTACAGTCTGCAGTAACTCAGTTAGTGGAAATGAATCTGCATGTTGTCTGAGGGGCTTCATGAGTGATTAGATTCGGCAATGTTGGAATTATTGGTCATCGTGCATCGTTTGTGAAGGAACCGTTCTCTCTTTTTTCTCTCCCCCCGCACAAGGTCACACAACTAATTCACGCGAGCTCACAGCCTCCGTCCAAATCAGCTTTTGTGCTGATCGCCTGATCTGTGATTGGGGCTGATTAGCAGCTTGCCTTTTCTCCAGTGAAATACAATATCTGGCAATCAATCCGACATGCGATTGCAAAGGACAAGAATGGTCGACTCCAGTCAAGGCTTCCACAAACTTATTTCCTTTGTAATGCTACATTTCTTATTTTCTAGTGCAATAGTATTCTTCATCATGTTGAAATGTATTGGCATATGTTTAGGAGACCTGCTTCTTCTCTTGTGTTCTCTCTCCTCACCGTGTCTTGTTTTCTGCTCCTTTTGACCCAATTTCCACATGGCGGTCATTAAAGTTTCATCTGAGCTTAAATCTGGAAGCCAAGAACGCAATAGAAGAAGTAAGAACCAACGTGTCTACATCCAGCACATACTGAACTCTACATACTGAAGAGTTTACAGTTAAAGGGGCCTGTGTGGAACTTTTTATAAATGTCTTTTCATTGGCCTTGCTGTGGCTTTAACTTGAGCTGCAACTCACGTGTGCGCGCGCCCATGCTGCCGTGTGATGTGTTTTCCACTTCGTACGTCTCACAATAAACGTTGAGCATCTCTAACATTGTGTTTCGCACAAAACGCAGCATGCCCCTTCTCCCCCGCTGCTGCTCACACACCAATACGCACAGCACAAACACACAAAAACAGACACCCGCGGATGCGCTGGTGAGTTGAGGCTGAGTTTACGCTTTTTGGACGAATGTGAATTTTACCATCAGGAGAATCAGAGAGGGCTAAGCTGTGTTCTGCTGCTGTTAGGAAAATGTTGTATCGGTACGCAGGTGTGTGGGTGTTCATTATTGCATCTGTGGTGTTGATGTGTTTGTAGGATTTTGTTAGTCGTCTCATTACCCAGAGAGCTGTTGCTAGGCAGATAACACAGCGTCTGTTGTGTGCATGCTGGTTTTCAAAGCAATGATATCTCTAATAATAAATATTTAGAGTTTTAATTACCAAAATTAGTCTCAATATAGTTTGACATCTCCTATCTCAAGGGTAATTTTGTGTCCGCCACCTCACAGCTTGGTTTTCTGTATAACACCCTGGACCTTCTCACTACAAAAAGCTATTAAATCTCACTTTCTACAACGTGGGAGCTTTGTTCCTTACAGTCAATCCCAGATCAATTAAATCTAAGCACGCACTGTTATGACGTTCAATAATAACTGGGTTCCGATGCTAGAAACAATGATGCCGACGATAAAAATAAAAATGTGAAACCGGTCTCCATACACAAAGATATTCAATTACATGTGCTGACAGATATTGAGCCTCTGCTGCTGGTGCCCACTTACTCATCAGATTTAGAAAGAGAAACTCCATATTAGGCAGGGATAACATCATTCTCTAATAACAGGCATTTCCTTAACTTCCTAACTAAGAGGCTTTGCACATAAAGCAGTGGAGAAGAGACGCAGGTTTGGAAGTGAATTATTATAAAACATCTTGTCATAGCAGCTCTCGCCTCTCCAGCTGTGTTAATGGTCATTTCTTCCTCCTAATGTACTCCGAAATGTGCTTTGTGGCAGCGTCAACATTCACAAAGATCAGTAAAAATAATCTGTTTAGTAGATTGAGCCTGTGCAGGCTGTCGGCTGTTCTATTCTGGGCCATACACCTGCAGAGGGAGTTTAGTTTGATTTATGGCGTGATTTTTGAGTGCAGGTGGTTTTCACAGTCGCTCTAATCACTCTGAATTCCATTCACAAAAAGACCTCGCAAGGCCTCGCATGTGTAAACCCAGACTGGACGTCAGCGGTGATGCATCCCCGTGCGTCTGGTCTGATCATCTGTGTTGTTTAGATGTTTTCTCCGTGTTTGCTGCCAGCGCATCTGCCGTCTCGGTTTGCACTGGACTATTTTTGGACATTAAATTCTCTTTGTTGCGTCCTGCCTGCTCTGCTCTCTGCCATAATCCACCTCTTCTTCTTAATCGCACAACCACAAAATCAACATATAAAAGGATGTCATACCTGAATTCAAAGTACGTCGACTCTATTTGCAAGTGACAATGAAGTGAATTGTGAATTAATTGTTAATACTAGATGCACTCACCTAACTCATTGAACCTTTTTTTTTTTTGCTTTTATCAGGTTGATTTATTTTTTCGACCACTGTTTCCAGGGGGTGAAAACATGTGTAGAAAGAGCTGAAGTGTCCATTATGAGGACGCCTGAATAATCAATACCATGAGGAAAAAGGAAATATCTCTCTCTTTGTGGGCTTTGTGTCTCCTGCCTCCCTCATCATTGCTTGTTTTCTAAGAACACAATAGGAAGGATCCGGACAGCGACCCTGATGATACAGGCACAGGTGCATGATGGGAAACCGGACCAGTTTCAAAGGAAGCTGAAAGAAATGGTTAATAATAATAATTCATTTTATTTGTAGGCCGCTACAAATAACACTGTGGCCTCTAGCTGAGAAAGGGGTCAATGCATTCATTAAAACATCTCTGATATAGCTCAAACATAAGAAATTGAAAGTCATACACACTTCTAGATGCAGAAGTTGCGAAAACACCACAGTGTACCAAATGCATCATACATAACATGGAGTAATAAAAGCAGTTTTCACACGGCATGTCCTTGCTGACTGGAAACAGAATAAGTTCTGCGGTGTCTTTGCCAACAGAATCTGTAAAAAAGATTAAAGTGTCTCACAGCTTCTTTCACAATCTCTCTAACTAGGCATGCCAGCACCACTGTTAGGCTTAGCAGCAGCAGCAAGGATTTATCTAATTAGCCGCTGTATGTTTCATTAACATCTAAGAAAAATATAAGGAAAAAATTATCTGAGTGCATTTCTTCCCCGCTTAAAATGGTTTTAAATCCAGCAGCATCATTGCACTTAATGCTAGGATAGCATTAAAACTGGCACTCCTGGCATGTATGTCTTCATTAGCCGTTAGCGTATGCATGACATAAACTAAAGATTTTCATATTACAACCCATTAGTGCCATTAATAGAAATATGCTTAATGCCACGCTATCACATTCCTGCCGTGCCATTATCTCAACTACTGCATAAAGCTTTAATTTTCATTTCTAGCAGTGCAAACTTACTATGAAAGTATGATTCACGTCTTGCCTGATTTGTGTCGTGGGTCACGGCGGCGGCGGCTGCAGGGACCCGGTCCAGCCGAGGCTGCCGTCTGGGCTCAGAGAGCTGGCTCAGGAGAGGATTGAGTCTGAGGGAGTGCAGGTAACCAACCTGAGAAATGAGCAGAGGACGTGGGTTATTTCACTCTAGTCAAATTATTAGACTAATGGTTATCGGATTAACTGAGAGGGGTATCAGACAGGAAGAGAAAAGTGGTGAAAGTAATTTTGGTTTCATCTGTCGCTGCGTCCTCACATAGGTCTCATCCACAGGGGCTTTTTGGGAGTTCACTTGCACAAGGAGCTGAGTGATCCTGATTTGATGGAGGCCATTTTGCACTTGGTCAAGGACAGGCTGGAAGATGAGAGGACGGTGTCAGGGGAAGAGGGGGGAAACAAACAGGCAGGCAGAGGAGGAGGAGGAGAGCAGAAATGAAAGGATAGACAAAGCTGTGGAAGTCCACAAAGTGCATGGGCGGTTCTGATATCAGGCTACAGGAGGCTAAGCCTCCACAAAAATCATCATGGAAATATTATGCCGAAGCTTTTTGTGCATTAGCTGGCTCACTGATTGCTATGTGGATGCATTAGCTGAAAGGTTATTTTGGTGTGAACGAAGCCTCGAGGCACTGATTAGAACAACCACAGCACACCCAACCCTTTTATTCAATCAGTTCAATTTAATGACATTAACTTATTGACACGTGCACAAAGAGAGAACATATAGTCTTTGGCAATTAGACTCATGATATAATTAAAAGGCGGTATAGTATAGATATCACCTCATGGAGTTTAAACACTGGTGGTGCTGATAACATGAGATCAGTTTTAAGCGAGCATCAGCTTCCAGTGGAGGTGAATTCACACATTGACAGCTGACAGCGAGAAGATGATTGGCTGATGGACACCATGGTGACATATGATCATTATACCCGCGTATGGAGATGGACAAATAGGTGGAGCTTAATTTCAGAGGAAGACATCTCAGAACCACATTAGTTCACCGGCATGGGATGATACTTAAAATACTGTATGAATAAAGTATATTTAATCAAACATTCCCCAGCCAAAATCCGCTTAAAAATATAAAGCTTAATGTGCTTAAAGTAGTCTGCATTGATTTCTGAATTTGTACGAGTGATTCTGGCAGTGTCGGATGCCCACAGCTGCTCTATGTGAAAAGCTTCACCTTCAGGTCATTAAACCCCTGCAGTGTCTGAAGGCAGTCGGACACACATATGTTCATTAATATGCAGCCTCTTTACGGTCCAGACCGGTCAGCTAGAACTGTGCATTATTACGGAAAAGCCTCACAAAAGTTAGCAATGTCACAGCACACGTTTCAATAGGACACGACTGTTTGCCACAGGAGAGTGGAATTAAGCGTGGCGTCACCCAAAGCTTCTGCCAATCAAGGATATTTTAGTTAATTAGTTGTTTAATGTGCGATTTTTTTAGTACAACCTAAAAAATATCCAATTAGTACCTGTGAATAAGATTTAGTGTGGGAGGAGCCGCTTCCTCTGTAGACATAAAGAGCTCATTCGAAAGTAAAAGAAAAACAGTGTTTCTCATTTTCATGGGATTATACTCGAATTAAAAAATAATTATGAACATTGTATTCCATTTCTGCTGAGTCTGTTCCGCTAGACGCTACTAAATCTCGCACACTGGTCCTTTAAGTGCAATCTGTGTGTGTGTTTTTTAATGCATCGTTGGCTCTGCTCTTGTTTGCATGTTGATGTGCTAGAGGAGTAATTTCAGAAGACAGAGTAGAATGGAAAGAAATTACATGGTGCACCCCCTTCGCTACACACACACACACACACACACACACACACACACAGACACATCTCTGACAAGAGGAGGGGGCCGGCACAAATCGATCCGTCCCAGAGGAAAGTCTAATCACACAGATGGATCTCCCATCTGACGGCTGTCATAAGCAGTGAGATTGCTACTGGATCACTTCCTGTCACCGCCGACACACACACACACACACACACACACACACACCACTGAAGTCCGGCTTCAAACCGTCTCTGCGACAAATTGCTTTAATTCTGATTCGAGAGATACTTAAAAATGGCAGTAAGTCATCTAACGGGTGTTTTATAATACAAAGTTTGAAACTTGAAGCCTCAGCAGTTGGCAGAATAATCGTTGAGTCACCGGTATTGACCAACAACCCTATTAGGCTCACTGGAGATATATTATGGCCATTTTGTGCAATGAAATGGTAAAAATTGTACATGGTTTAAGGTTTTCCCATTATCTCTAAACTACCTCCCCTCCTTCCTTCGTCTCTTCATTTTTTATCTCTTTTTTCCCCCTCCTTCCCTCCTTCCCGTTCTCTCTCCCGCTGCCTCTTTGTAACAATGACTCTTCTGTCAGAGCCTGGCCGGAAGGTGAAAATGTTGGAAAAAAAAAAAAAAAAAGTCTCATTACAGTGATGTTCACAGACCCAGACACCCCCACTGGAGGGACAGTCAGCCAGTATCCACACCAGTTAACCTTGTCCATTTTCTCCGCTGAAGAATTCAAATATTCAGCCTGGAGAAGGAAAAAAAAAATCTCTGAGCCGTCCTGCCGCTGGAGGGGACGCATATCATTACTTCCCTGGCCTTTCCTCAATGCAGTCACCATGGTAACGCTGTCATGGGGTGCATATTGGCATCATGGCTTCGCAATCACGAGTAAAGCGTACATACTGTACGTATAAATAAACATATGCACACACACCTTTCCTGTGTCCCGCCCACACACACACACACATCACATCAATGAGCAGATATATAATACTTTAATTCCTGCCGCTGGCCGCCTAAACCAGGGTCGCGTGAGTCTCCACTAGGATCTGTGCCTCCTCCTCATGGTAACTGTGGTTCCACAACCCCAGGCCGAAGCAGCGGGGGGTCTCAGAGCTGCAGTGGTCCTTTGAGGTCTTCCACCAAGGAGCAAGTCTCAGAACCAAAATGGCACTGGAACACGAACTCCTGAACCTCTTGTTATCACCAGGTCAAATCCACTACAACAACCAACAGCAGTGCTTGACAGGGCCAGACATCTTGTTTTCTAACATCTGTGCTACCTTGCCCCACCTGCAGAGGAGCGTCTGGCTCACGCTTCGACCTCCACAGCCGGATAAAGTGGCACCAGGGACGGGCACCATCGTTGGAAAGCCAAGGCCTTCAAAAAAAAACCCCTGTGTTTGACAGGTTGACAGAACAGTGAAAATACTAAGTATTTCTGTCAGGGTTTAGGTCGATGGCGGAGTCCTCTAAAAAGCTTTGCTCTACCCTGTGAAACTCCCTCTTTCTCACAAACACACAAACATAAAAAGTACTCTATGATCTCTGCTTCTCACGTCTGTGTCGCTGAAGCTTAGCAGGTCTGACAGGTGGAATCATTTATTTACTTGAGGCATACTGAGCAGCCTGGCCTCTGACTGCACCCCCCTGCTGGCTGGAGACAGCGGTTTCACCTCTGAGGGCCCGAGGCAGCTGGGGGGTCATCACGCCATCCACGCACATTAGCGCGGCCTGAAACGCCCGCTGTGATTTCTGCTGCATAGCAAAGTTTTTGCAGAGCGGCATTAATATTCATGCACATGCACTTTGTCTGGATTATTATTATTATGTATACAGTACATTCATTTTTTTTTTTAATTCCTATCTCAGCTTGTAGAAAATATGAAAAAATCGTTTTTCACATTTATGCAGATACACTTCTCAATGTAAATACATGTTACCTTTAATATCAACCGGATTTAGAGACACAGGAATTGGTTGCACAGGGATTTATTAACGGTACATTCATGGATTTTAGAAGCAGCAGGAACATAAACCAGATTAAATCTCTTATGTCCAGACATTTCTATTATGTACATTTAACACATGTCTAAAGATTGATTCATAGACACATGCAGCCATAGCATCATAGCACACACACACACACACACACACACACACGCACACAGACAGCAGCCCACATGCACACAGAACAAAGAAAAAGGTACAAGCAAAGATAGAATGGAACTACAGGAGGTTTAAGTGTACATTTTAGAAAATATAATATATATTCTGTTGCATCTCTTACGTAACGTACATTAGAACACATTCAGGCGGCATTCAGACTTGCCGCTGACTCGTCTTTTCACCAGTTAAAATGACAAACTGCAGCAGATTATACCAACTAATTGCAGTCGCATTGATTCCTTATAACGGCTGAAATGGATTAATGTGTCCTCGGACAATTTGTGAGTGTATCCGCAAATGGTGACGCTGGAAACGGAACGATGAGCCGATTGTGTCAATTTTAGAAGAATCTGAATTAACAAATCCAATCAATATTCTTATCTGATGGATTTTTATCATTCTGATTCTCCAGTATTAGAATTAAGATTGTGGAAAAATGCTCTTTTTTTTTTCAATGTGGTGGATTTTTTTAATGTATTCTGTTATCACTGATTTACAGGCTGAAGCTTAGAATTTTAGTTACTGAATTTAATATCAAAAAGCAATAGTTTATGGTTAATAATTTATATTTAAGTACTGGACTTAAGTACAATACAGGTACATGAACTTCACTTGAATACTTTTATTTGATGCTGCTTTATTATACTTTCACTCTACTGCATTTCGTAGGGAAAAGTTGTACTTTTTAGATGAAGATTTGCCACAGTGGATAGCAATATTCACATTTTTATGAGTTGTTAACTCTGCGAAATTGTGTTTTTTTCCACTCTAAACTTCTCACATTGTTTCTTTTCAGTGAACATTTGAATGATCTTTTGTTTAATCAAAAAAAAAAACAAGATCAGAGAAATAAATTAAAAGCATATTTGTGTATCTTCCCTCTCAAAACCCCTGCTGATTACACAATGACACTTCAGTATTATTAATCTAATGGATTAGTGGAGATGGTGGAGTACAGCATTAGTGGCTTATTAAAACAGAAAGGAAATCAGATAAAAATAAAAATCATCTCTCACCACGGTTTAAATATTAACCTAGATAGATTGAATAAGGAATATGTAAAGATTTATCAAGCTGATTAAATGTTATGAAATGATAAACATCAATACCATATTTACGGCCAGTAGTCCACACTAAAATATGTATGAATTTTCCTGCAAATATTTTCCAGTATGAAGTCGGCATTAGTTATGTATTTGTCTGTATTTCATGTCTCATTTGTTCTTTCTACGTTCTATAATGGGACAGACAAAGAACATGCGAGGCTTTGTGCGTTTTTTTTTTCCATTGTAATTGGAACACGCACAAGTTAATCGAGCACCAATTGTCCTCTAAATTCACCAGTAATTTCCTACTTAGACTTGTGTAGATGCGTGTTCCCAGCGCGCCGCTGTCGGAGTCTTATTTACCGGAAGCCGTGGAATGCTGAAGCCGCTTGTCCTCAGCATTCGTGTGCCGTGGCAGGGGTGTGCATGCATTAAAAGCATGTGAAAGTGTGTGTGTGTGTGTGATGGTCAGGCTTAGAGACAAGGTAATTACATCTGCTGTCCCCTCAGGTTCAGCAGAGCAACTAAAAGAAGCTCCGTCAGCTCACAGCTAAACCAGGCAGGCGTGTCTGTGTGTGTGTGTGTGTGTGTGTGTGTGGCTGTGTGTGTGGTGGGAAGGGAGGTCGTCTACATTCTTTTAGGTAGATATATATATATGAAGGGCATCTGCACGTGAGCAGATACGATAGATAAAATCTACAGTATTGCCTCTGCATTGTGTGAGTTCCCCCCCCCCCCGAGCCTCGCTACCACCCGGAGCCATGTTTGTTATCTTGACAAGTGCGTTTGTCTGCGCTCCCCCCGCTATATGATGGGATGTGTTCTGCCTGCCCAACACCATATCCGTCATGCCCGGCGCGCTGAGATGGCGTTCCCCGATAGCGCCGCAGCCTCCCGGCGGCGGTGAGCGTTGCCCCCGGGCAGGCCCGCTGCACGTATGTTTGGCCCGGCGCTGATCCTCCGTCTCCATCAGCGCTCTCCAGATGTTTTCCTGGGTAAATTATGTAATATGAATAATCTGCGTGTCCGATGAGAAGTTAATTAGCTGCGTTGTATTTGAGCTCGACTTGGGAGGTTCTGAGTTGGTTTTGTGTGTGTGTGCGTGTGTGTTGGTTCTAATTGATGCCCGTAGTGTAACAGTCCTTCTGGTGCGCATAAGGCCTATTAATGTTGCAGAGCCACGCAGGACCATAAATAGGCTCATAAATACACCATTTTTAATTATAAATTAATCATTTTGAATAGTTTTCTTCTTTGTCGACTGTTTAATGAATGGTTATAGATTGTTGGTTGCCACCATTTTCTGACATTTTATGGAACACAACCACTAATCAATACAACAATC
This sequence comes from Eupleurogrammus muticus, assembly GCA_036785175.1. NCBI lineage: Eukaryota > Metazoa > Chordata > Actinopteri > Scombriformes > Trichiuridae > Eupleurogrammus > Eupleurogrammus muticus. Next base: position 1,650,341 of record JAYKQN010000024.1, read on the forward strand.
AGCATAACAATCATAAAAAGGAAAATAATTGACAGTTGCGGCCAAGTACTCACTACTCGTAAACACATCTTTTTGTTTGACACTTATTAGATGAAATGGAAATTCAAATTTTTTTCACTGACAGAAAATATTATATTTTATTGTTAATATTTATTTTCTCAGCTCTTAAAATAATATCTTCGCTAACTGTCCAGAATATTCCATTGTCCAGCTGGCAGTAATGTACCATGGCACATCTGTTGGGGCAGGATTCACACTAACGGGCAGATTCTTTGCTATAAAGCTCGTGTCATGGTTTTGAGGGAGGAACTTGCTGCCACTAATTAAGAGGAGACAGTTATAATCTGTTTTTGTTACTCAAAGCAAAGACAATGTGGATGAACCTCACTGTCAACCCGACAGCTTCTTTAGTTGAAAGTCATTCCAAGGAAAACTGAACGTCTGAACCTCACTAAGTGTTGAAGGAGCCCTTAAAGTAAGTAGGATGATGTACTTCAAAGTGATCTGACTCGACTGAGAGCTGAAATTACCCAATTGTGTTGAGAATGTCACATCACTTATCTCCGTTTTTGTCCTATCCATCATGCCGAAAGTGCCACTCTTTTCAATTGGCCTCATTTTTGGAGTGAAACACTTCATTTAAATAATGACATTTTTTTATGCAATTCATATTACTAAGTGTCGAGCAGATTGGGGTTTTTTTCACTCCCATAGAAACTATATGCCATATGGACAGAGGAGCATGATTACTCAGAATGGTAATGGTAGCAGTGATTCTTTAGTTCCATAATGGAGAATCATTAGCGCTGGCTGCCTGTCTCTTAATGTATCTCACTTCCACTCACTTATTATGTGGTTTATATTGGATGCTAGTGATGAAAGTCCTCAAGATATTGTACTCAAAGTCTGATTCGTTGCTTTGTTGATGGACTTTATGAAAGGATGCAATACAATTAAAGAGAAACGCCCAGAGCGGGATCAATAGTAGAGAATGTAGAAGCTCGTCAGAGACTTGTAGACATTTTCACAGGCTTAAAGTCAATATTAGAGTAGAAGAGTGTGTGCATAGGATGAGTATATATAAGTATATGAATAAAGTGTTTGGAGTTGGGCTGCAGATGCGTTCGATAGTCTTCATGTTCTTAGGGCTTAACTACTGCATTTACAATATGCACAAGTTAGGCTGAGAAGAGCATTTTCCCGTATGATGTTTTAGCACCAGCAGTCTCACAGCAAAAAGAATATGCATTTAACAAACGTGTGCTTTTGATCCAAGACACGTACTGTACCAGTGAATCATCCACTGCAGATGCTCAGCGCCCGACAGTGGAAAACAGTGCTCGTGTCGAGCGACCGAGCCGCTCTCAGGTGTGAGTGTATAAATGAGACGCCGGCCACCGCTGGAGTTCGATGGTCAGCAGAACTGTAGCCTGGATAAGGTGAAGGTTACAGGGGAGGAGAAAAGGAAAAAATAGCAAACACGGCCTTGCCCCGGGGCCTTGGTCTCTCTAGTGGATACAGCTGATACATTTCATCAATACTATTAAACTCTGACGTCTACAACCAGATCTATGATGGTTATAAAAACCGTAGGGGGCAGTGCTTTCTGCATGTCATCACAACACTTAATGTGTGTGTCTGTATAGACCCGTGCAGACTTGTTCTAATCCGGTTTTGCCTCTGCTTCCCCTCCGCAGAAAACATCATGGCGTCAGAAATGTCACGGCTGGTCTCTTTTGATATTTAGGCGTTCACTCTCACCAACTGGGATTGCATAATGTTTAATTTATGGTACTATTACCATAATTCCAGTGTCTTCTCGGAGCATCGTCCCCACTTATCCCAACGAAGCACCCGGCTTGAATATCGTATAACAGGTCGGACAGTAAAATGTATTGCCCGCATGAATCAAGTTGTCATTTCCAATTTATGAGGGGAGCTTAGCATTCAGAGCACAGGTGTGTTTGGCTGAAACTGTTTGCTGCGAAAGCGTCCTCCGAGAACCCCCTCAGCGGCTGTGACACTGCAAAATTAACTAATGCACCTGCACTCGTCTGGTTTGGTCTTTTTTTTTTTTTTTTTTCTAAGAATATCACCACCGCAATAATGAACGGATGCCTACACCCATCAGTCTCTGCTTTTTTTTTAACATGTGCAAGCACCAGATGGGTCAGAGACTTTTTTTTTTTTTCTCATGAGTTTGCAAGTTCAGGAAACTAAACTTTCAGCACTGATTGTAACGCCTTTGAGGCAAGCGTCAGCTCTCCGGACTAATTCAAACAAACACAAAAATGTTCTGTACATGACGCCGGCCAGCGACTGTCGTGCCCCTGTGGCGTTTGGGTCCGAGTCAGTGTGTCCGGGGCGGCGGGGATGGAGCGTCAGGCTTCTGTACAGCAGCCAAATCTGTTGGCTGCTATTGATATACCATTTCCTCTGTCACTCCTAAGCTGCTTTGCATTCAGGGGCTTTGCACTAAGCCCGGAGTGTCCACCCTGTGGCCTGCATCACAGACTATGCGACCGGCTACGCTTCTCCACAACTATCATTGAGCCCTTCATTATCCATGAAACAAAAGGATAGCCTGCACCACACTGGAAGCTTTCTGGCCTTGATATTTTAATTGTGCCTCAATCATATTAGGTGGGATGCTAACCAATTAATTCCGCTTTTGAATGTTTAGAAGCCGGCATAATGGGTTTTGGACTTGGCAGGAGATCGGAGGGAAAGAGGATCAAACACTGAGACAGAAGACCGGTCTTTGCTTTTTCGTGGTGGATAAACTTCCTGTTGAGCTTATCTCATATTCAACAGCAGGGGCCTGAGATAACACGTTGGGTTGTGGGATGTGGGGTGTGGGATTTGGGCGGCGTGCTAATGTGCAAAAGATGTCAGCATGTAGGGGGGGGAAAGGTTGGTCCTTGAACTCCTGAAATGTAGTTAGAAGAGTAAAAAAGCATCCGGCACAAACACAAGTGTATTATCAGCTCGTCGTGCTTCCTGTGCCGCTGCATTCATATGCTCCCGTTGGCCTTAGAGTCTATTTTCCTTCAGTGATGGAGGGGAAAGTGTGTTTCACTTGCTCCCTCCAGGGAGGCTGTTGTCTGTTCAGCAATCATAAAGCATATGCAGCCACTTTTAAAACTATATCACACACACACACCCGAGTCACGGTGGCAGGTGCATTTGATAAATACAATTCGCTCCTGAGGACCATTTATTTCCCTCAGACATAAAGAGCAATTGTTTTGCGTTTCCATCATCCACTGGATTCTTATTCTTCGCCGTGGCTGTTAAATGGTATTTACATGTCGCACCTTCGCCGTTATAATACTGCAATGTACAAAATTTGATGTTTGACAGCTTTGCTTAAATCAGCAGTGGTGCGGGGGGGAAAAAGCGCAAGTGATGAAGGCTGCTTCCTGTTTGCCTCTGCCAATCATTGAGTCCGTAATATTGAACCAGGCAGCGTGAATGTACGATGACATCCCCGAGCTCAGAAAATGATTTATTTACCCGCAGACGTGTCTGCCCTCTACACTTACCTCTCGCGTGGATCTGCCTCCCAATGCAAAGAAGTCCGTACACGCACAGAGTATTAAACCACCTTCCATGTTTTTCCTCTTTCATGCTCACACACTGACTCACACACACACACACACCCCAAGCAAGGTCACTCTACGCTGCACTAATGACTGCAATCAATTACCTGGTGCTACATTAAACGGGAATGAAACTCCCACATCTCTGTAGCCTTGCAGCTTTTTTTCTCCCGCTTATAGAGGTCACTCGATGAAGTAAAAACAATAGAGCAGAAAATACTATATAAGAGTAAAATTGATTTATCTAATGTATCATAACAAGGTGTTGCTATAAACTAAAGCTCTTGGCAAAAAAAACAGAGAATTATGGGCAATTTAGAATTAAGTATCGCACACCATTATTCTAATGAGATTAGTCTGTGGAAATATATTTTTATTAAGAAGGAGAAAATAACCCGGATATAATACTGCTACCATCGGGGTTATCTTGTCTTTATAGCAGAATTATAATCCCACAATGCATTGTGGGATTTGTAGGATCCAAACCAAATCTTTGAGAACCCTTTTTCACTCATTGCATATATAAAATTCAGTTTCAATTGTCACTTTCTGATGAACTTTACTGAATAATTAGTATTCTAAGCTTATAAATTTAATGATGGCAGTATTCAGAGAAGTCGTTTGTGAAAAATAAATTGTTTAAGGTATCTAATGTGGCACATATTATTAGTAAAAAGTAGAGGGCTTATTTTATTTAATTTAGCTTTTATATACTACTATAAAACCACAACCTCAAGGCCTCTGCTGCATCAATTTCCACCCTTTTTAAATATGTCCTCCAAATTTCTGCGCGATAGAGAAGTCAATAAAACGTCCAAGTAATGAAAAACATCTAACCCCAAGGTGATGTCTTCAAATTCATTTTTTTTTTTTGAGCGAATCAACAGCTCAAAATCAAGCAACATCGAATTATGTTAAGAAGAGAAAAGCAGAAAACCCTCACATTTAAGAGAATCTGGAACCAGTGAATGTGTCCAAAGTGCAGCTTATTAAAATGCACTATGAATGATTGTTAAAAATATATATATTATTACACTAAATGTTATTTTTACTCAGCGTGGTTTATTGGACTAATTGTTCCATTAGCATGTTTTACTGCCATTTATCAGCAGTGAAGGCTATAATTATAAGTTGTCGGCAAAGGTGTAATACTTAAATCTAATTCTTGGAAATTTCTCTAGGACACCAAGCAAGTACGAAATAGAGAAGATATAAAACATTGGTTATTCCGTACCCCCTTTTAATATAATTGAATGAACTGAAGTGCGATGAATTGAAGTGAAGTTATTTGAATTTCAACATGAAAACACAAAAAAAGACATAGAACAATTCCACGCTGCCGCAGTGCTAACACGCTGGTGTTTTTGCTTGTTTTATCTTTAACGTCCTAGCATGACTAATGTTGGCTGATTTAGTAAAATACAAATGAGACTAGATTATTATAATAAACCAAAGTATGATGGTGCAGTGAAGTGATTGCTACGCTTATTATTCATCCTGAGGTGAACATAAATGTCTAAGAGTTGACATTTAACTCAAAACCACAAAATAAATGTGAACTTTAAGCCATTCCTATTTATATTCCGAGTACCACAAATGTCAATCACTTTAGTTCCTCTAATTACTGTCATGTAATCGAGATAGCGGTAGTTATTAGTGCAATATTCGGATGTTTACCAGGGTCATGCTCTATAACTTATCATCATTCGTACATCCTTCATTTGCTCTCCGCTGTTGATTCATAATATCTTGTGGTCTGTTTGGCCATGCTAAATTAGTGTGTGCTAACCACAAATTAGCACTTCTCTTTCTGAATATTTCCCTATGCTAGAGCTTCATTGCCGCTAATAAAGAGCAAGATAACATGCGCTGATATTCCCTTTGGAAGTGTAATATATATATATATACAGGCGGGGACTTCTCCTGAGTACGTAATTCAAAGTGACACTGCAGCATGAAACTATTTCAATTTGCCCCAAGAGTAAGACCAGGTCTCCGTGAGGTGCATCACCAATAGGTATATATTGGTTTTTAGGCTGCGGTAGTTTTGTAGGATTATGAAAGCAACCTCCTCAAGAAGGAAAAAAAAACACACGCGGGAAAAGTGGGATGGGGGCGAAAGTGAGGTCAAAGAACAGGGGAGGACTGTGATGATTAAGTGATTCTCTCGGAGAAAGGGGGAGGTGAAGAAGTGGAGATTGAGTGGCTTTAGGAAGACTGATTGCGGCAGGGGTTGTCAATAAGTAAAGAGGGTATCTGCGAGCCGGCCAGCTCCTAAGAGAGGAATATAACACCTCATCTGGAAAAAAAAAATAAAGACGGAGTGTGGGAACAGGGGAGTGTGGGAAACTTGAAATAAGACCCAAAAAGACAAAAAAAAAGATGAGGAGGGAGGTAGTGGGACATATAAAGAGGGATCAAGCAGCCACTGAAGTAGAGAAAGAGAGAGTGATTGAGAGGATGGGAGGGAGGAGGTGTGGAAAAACAGCCATGATGAGATGGATTCTACCGGACCATGAGATTGATGACACTGCTTCAGAAAGAGAGAGATGGAGTGAAAGAGAGGAGAGCGGATAGTAGGGACCGGGGGAGGAAAAAGGAGGAAAAGTCCTGATGAAAAGAAAATCTGGAGCCCGATGAAAGAACGAGGCGTTTTTATCTCAGCCCTTGCATCTTAAAACAGGGGCACACAAGCAGGATCTTCTTCCAGATGTCAGCGCATGCTGTATCTCTAATAGGATCTATACCACTTTTTTTTTTTTTTTTGTTCATCATCAGTTATGCATGATAAAGAAGTGTATTTCCCCCGAATAAGAACACGGCTGCTGCCACATCAAAAGACAGATTATGTCTGTGGCAAATAAAAGTCTGCTTGTAAAGAAGGATTAGATTTAGTTTGGCTCTCAAAGGCCCGGAATCCTGTGATTTGGTTATCTATCACTGCCTAACGAAAACACGTCTGTGTGTGAATGTGAACCGACTGAATTTATGCGATTCCATATGTAGGGCTATCTGTGAGTACGCCTAATTAAAACAGTTACTCCGAGCATTGGAAACACCAGCAGCTTCTGTACAATCCACGTGCCAGTTTGACATTCACGTATGGAAAACACGGGGTGGCGAGATGGGAAGTTTACGAGGGAGGGAGACTGGATGCGAGGATGTGGATATCAATCTTTTTCCCAGGATAGCGTTTCACTTTCACCTTCTCTGCCTTGATTCCCCCCCCCATCCTCCTCCTCCTCCTCCTCCTCTCAGACTGTCGGAGTGGCTCTGATTTGCTAGTCTGTGTCGGGCCCTTGGGGGGTGAGAGGGAGATAAACAGCGTTTTGCAAACAGAAAGCGGTGGAGGCTGAGTCGGAGCAGGCCGTATCAATGGGGAGAGTTTACCGGGATATTCACTTTCTTCAGGCCAGAGCTCTTATCAGAGGCGGCGATAAGCCCCCTTTTACACGCCGCCTGTTCGAGGCGGAGATGTTGTTACCGTGGTTTCTCCTCTCTCGTTCTGTATGAGAGGTACGCTGTTGTTGTTGCTGTTGTGACATGTCACGCCTCTGATTCCTGGAATGCTGAAAATCCAGAAAATCACACGAAGATGCCGGCGTGGCTTGGATCGATGTAAATCAGCACAGCCTGCAGTCTGACATTCTTTACAGCAGTATTGCAGGGTTTTATTAACTGGCCTGATGCTCGTCTCGCTTCTGAGCTTTCATGACTTATGTGGCCACTGACCGTCTTGTTTTTCTCATCTTTTCTCTCTCTTTTTCTTTTTTTTTTTTCAGATGCTGTCAATGAGAGCCGAGAGCCTCCCTGCGAGCTGCGATGGGACACAGTGAGGCGGTGGCCATGATAAGAAATCCCTGCAGTGCTCCTTCTCAATCACGACACCACAACACTAGATGGTAAAAAAAAAAAAAAAAAAAAGAAAAGTCCATTATCTAAAATTAATGTCACTCGCCATGCGGAGGCAGCTCTGAGCTGCGCCGCCAGTTCTCGGACGACCCATGGGGGCGTGGCCTCAACGTTTCCACCGCTGCTACCGCTGGTAACTCCAGCCGAGTGAACAGCGATGCCTTCTAAGGTCTCCTGCTTGTACCTGCTGACAGTGGTTTGCTGGGCCAGTGCCCTGTGGTACCTGAGCGTATCCCGCCCCTCCACCTCCTTCGTGGGCCAGATGAGTCTCCCCGTCCGCAAGCCGCCCGCCGGGAAGAACGGGACCTTCAGCAACATCCGCACCCGCTCGCTCAACCCGCACGACTTCGACTACATCATCAACGAAGCCAGGAAGTGCGAGGCGGAGCCGCCCTTCCTGGTCATCCTGATCAGCACCACCCACAAGGAGTTCGACGCGCGGCAGGCCATCCGGGAGACGTGGGGCGACGAGAGCACGTTCCAGGACGTGCGCGTGGTCACGCTGTTCCTGCTGGGTCGCAGTACCGACGCCGTCCTCAACCAGATGGTGGAGCAGGAGAGCCAGATCTTCCACGACATCGTGGTGGAGGACTTCATCGACTCCTACCACAACCTGACGCTGAAGACGCTGATGGGCATGCGCTGGATGGCCACCTTCTGCTCCAAAGCTCAGTACGTCCTCAAGACGGACAGCGACATCTTCGTCAACATGGAGAACCTCATCTACAACCTCCTGAAGCCCTCCACCAAACCCAGGAAGAGGTATTTCACCGGCTACGTCATCAACGGCGGGCCAATCAGAGACATGCGCAGCAAGTGGTACATGCCCAGGGACCTGTACCCGGAGAGCAAGTACCCGCCCTTCTGCTCCGGCACCGGCTACATCTTCTCGGCGGACGTGGCCGAGCTCATATACAAGACGTCGCTGCACACCAGGCTGCTGCACCTGGAGGACGTGTACGTGGGCGTGTGCCTGCGCAAGCTGGGCATCCACCCCTTCCAGAACAGCGGCTTCAACCACTGGAAGATGGCCTACAGCCTGTGCCGCTACCGCCGGGTGGTCACCGTGCACCAGATCTCCCCGGAGGAGATGCACCGCATCTGGAACGACATGACCAGCAAGAAACACCTCAAATGTTAGCAGGACTGTCGGTGCCACCGGGCGATTCCGCTTTTTTCCATCATCGGCAAATACTGTACACAACAAAGCACTGACCTTTGACCCTATCCTGGGCTTTGTTCGGCCTCTGTTTGCTTTGCCAGAGTGCAAGGCCAAAGCAACCTCTGTATAATTCCACGTGTCATCCCTACCTTCAACGTCAGACACATCAAAATGTGCAAAATATTTGGACAGCCATCTGAACACTTTGTTATTGCCGACAGCACCTTGCAGATTTTTTTTGTAGGAAATTACAAGACGGGAAGCTTCAGCGGCTGATTTGTACAAACTGTCCCCAATTACTAAACTGCAGATTAAATAACCAACACATTCTTTTAGCCCAGACATTCGCCTCTTGGGTTGCAGCTCTAATTATGAATGTTCCTCATGTATTTTCAGTTGTTGTACTTTCTGAACAAGGTGTTAATGTTGGATGTACTGTCTGGCACCGCAGCAGCTGTCGTCGTTGTGAGGAACACGGTGAGTTTACAGTGTATTATGACTTATTTAAATAGGCTGAAACACGTGTGTCATGTTGCTCTCACTCTCGGGAAGCGGCGGATTTAGGAGTATTTTACCTATTTGCCTCCGTAAGCTGTGAAATATTCAGAATCAGACATATTTTCTTATGACAGATCCACAGATCTTTGAATGGTGCATAGAGAGTTAAAGAAAAAAATCCTTTTCTTCAAAAAGTGTTCCGACGACGTGAAGATATCAGCTGCTTGCATTCCCTAGTGAATGTTAGTTCTGTTAACGTGTGATGTGCAGTTATTGAGCAGACCGCAGACTATTTTATTTTCTATTACTTGAACATGAATAGGGAACAGATGTGCTGAAGTGTGTACTGAGGACGAACATTACATTCTTTCTTTTCAATTACTTGAGATTAAATAAACCGCTTTTATAAGACTTGATATTTGTGTTCATTATATAAAAAAAAAAAATGAAATAAAAGTTTATATTCTGACACAGAAACCCCAGAAACGTGCGAAACATGTGCATAGAAGGAAGCAAAATCACACAAGCCGGAGAAATGAGAGCGGAAAAGATGGAATCTGCATGTGGTTCTGGATATAACAGCCACGTTCTCCTCGATACAGGTGTTGGTGCAGGAGGGTAAGTGACAAGCAGGCTGTGGAATTTGCACCAGAGTGGCTGTTTTCAGCAATTATGTCATAAATTTTATTTTTAATATGCCTAAGATGATATATTTGCATTTCCAAGCATACAATTCAACTCAGTGTCGTTCTACAGTGCTCGGGGAGGAGGTGCTTTGCATGCTATGAAACCTAAAACATGTGGACAGAAGAGAATGGAGTCCTGTAAACACAAAGAAAGTTATGTAAGTAGAGTTAAAATAAAAGGGATTTAAACACTTACACAGATATTATTGACGTAATTTACCTGCTGAGTTATTTTTCTGGTGCTCACTGAAAACCTGAACCTGTTCATGATTTATGAAACAGTTGGCGTTCCAATCTTTTCTTTTATTCTCCTAATAGATAGAAAGATATGTTGAAATCCGCCAGTGGAGAGTTCTCCCTTCTGGTCCTGTTGGTGCGTCTTGTCAAGTTGATTGATTCCTCGGCCGTGCTACATCAGCTGATAACAAGTGTGTTTGACAGCTGTGCTCCGGCGGATGAATTTAGCACAGGTGATTAAACGGAAAAACGTGTCTGGAGGGGATCTTTAAGCGCGGAGGTTTAGACGATTATCCCGCATGTGCTACAATACCCGCTTTGTAATTTTATGATGAGACGGCGCTCTTGTTTTCCATAATGACTCTTCCTTTTATGCCTCGTGGCCTCGAGTCATCAAATCAGTTTAATTAGTAATTTCATACCTGGAACGTCGTCACGCAGATGCCATATACAAAGAAAACTGTCATTTCCCTCCATAAAAGTAAAGCGAATCTGATAATTCAAGACATTTGTTGTGTTAATATAATTACAGTGATCAGTTCACCATTGAGATATTTATAATGAGTCTAATATTATACAGGTTTTTAAGATTTAAGTCTGCATCATCAGTGGTTTCTTTTGTCATTTACAGATAAAACTATGATGAAAAGATGATGCACGGACATCAAGAGGTTTAAATCTGTAGAATAAAGTGTTTTAGTTGCATGGATACCAACCAGGCAGCAGCTCTGTAATTGGGTAGTGTTAGCCTCTGATGCCTACAGGTGTGTGTGTGTGCAGGTGTGTGTGTGTGTATTTGTGAACTCTTTGTTCCAGGCGTTATCACCTGAGGGAGCAGCAACACTCCTACGGGATTTTGATGGCAGAGAAATGAAAAATGTCTTCTGTTCTGTACTCGACGCGAAGACGAAGCGAGAAAAAAAAAAAAAAAAACGCGGGAGGCGCTCGTGGCGAGGTTGTTTCCTCAAACAGTTTCCTGCCGCAATCATGGGGGAGCTTTTTTTTTTTTTTGAACGGTGTAATTGAAAAAGTTTTATTCCGGCGTATCTGCATTGGGATGCGGGGTTCATTTGTTCTTTAGGTTTATTGTGCAAGAAAGAAAAGTCTTCAGCCCCTCACAGCCACAAGACAATATCAGTTAATGACTTTATTTTCCTTCAAGAAATGTACAAGCACAGTCTGCTCGGTATTGTACATGTGAAATGATTGGTATTCACAGCTCCTTATCCTCTCCGCTCTGTTTTGCTTGCCTCCCATCACCCCCTATGGCTTATGCAATTTAATACAATTTGCTGAGTAATATAAATTCTGTGCTGTAATTGGCCAAACAACCCGTTGGTAAAAGGCTGCAGCTTGTGGAAAATGAAAAACAAGTTATTATTCCTGTGGCTTGTGGTAAATGAACCTTATAACTAGCAAAGTATTTATTCATTATAATAATAACAATAATAATAATCATCATCATAACAGTATGTCTTTCCTTATATAAAACACCATCAGGACACTTATTAGACTCTTGGTGAAATGTTTGTAGTCTGGTCAGATGGTGTGAAGACATAAAAAGGCAGCAGATTCATATTATCTAGTCTTTTCAACTTCCTCCTCGTCGGTTCGTTTGGCGCGACCTCTTCGCGACCTGTCCTTTTTTGCCGGCACGGAGGAAAATAGCCGGGGAAATAAATTGGCCAATCTGCCATCTGTGCTGATGCGGTTTAGACCAAGGTGAGAGAAAAGAGCTCATTCGCAGCAGCTGGCTGCATCCTCGTCTTCTCTCGCCTGAAAAAAATAAAATGAAAGAAAGGTGGCGGCGGAGCATTGCAGGGACGCTGCAGCTATGCAGCTGGATCTGCTCGATTTATTTGTTTGTTGCCTTTGAGATGTGATCACCAGAATAGGAATTATCTGCATTAACTTTCCAGCCAGCTCAGAGTCGACAGCCTTTTTAACACTCGGTGGAGTAAACCCTCATTATGTGTGACCTCCGGTATTAACAGGAAGTCTCTTCCTGATGAAGGGAACGCTGACGTGTGACGCCGCTGCTGCTGCGTGTAGATGTCACCATCTATCAGTCGCCTCCGTGATTTACTCTGTACTCACTTTGACTCAAAGGTCAAAACCTGATGTGGTTCAGGTTCAGATATTAATCTTCGTCACACCTGCCTTGTCTTAAATATTTGATAAATATACATCAAACCCGAAGTCGTTTTTTCTGAGCAGCAGATCGATGGCAGCGTGGCGCCTTTGCATCGGTGCATAAGCGGCGCACTTGTCACCAGACGTTTTCTAGGCGTTCACATTCTGCCTGACTGCCGTCCACGTGTGTCCGACCCGGGGAAATTCAACCCCTGGACTCGTAATGTAAAACAAAAACCTTAATATTGATATGCGGCGTTAATATTGATGTCTGCCAGGAGAGTGTCCTTGCCGATGACAGCGTTTCCGGCGGCATGAATTATTTTCTGTCATCCCGTAACGGATAGATGGGATTTAAATAGGAAGCATACATCAGGACGTGAGGCCGGGGCACCACATGTGCTTGACAGTGACGAGTGTGACGGCCCGGGCTGAATTTGAATCGCGCGAGCGATAAATTAACTCTTAATGCGCCGGGACGGAAGCCGATCCTTCCGCAGCTCGACTTTCGTCTGAGAGCAGCCGGCTCATATTTACGACCAGAGAGACATTTGCATGAGTTTGCGGCGTCTCATGAATATCACGATGATTCAATTCACAGAGCAGGAACAAACACGGGGCTGCGTATTTGATGTCAGTGTTTTTTATAATTCAGGATACCTGGAGAACGTCTCCGGCTTGTGTTGACGCGTCCTGGGGGCTACGCAGCGTGCAGCGGATCTACGAGTGGGTCTGTTTGATGTCAATGAAGGTGATCTTTTCGGTCCTTTCATCCGCTCGCATCCAGGAAAACAAGCCGGCTCTCTCCACTCTCACACAGTTCACTTCTCTGCAGTATTATATGTTCATTTGACTTTAAGGTGAACGATGGCAACAATTCAGCTGTTTGATTTGAAGCCTTCAAATACATCCCAACAACACGTGCCTTGAATATTTTTAGTACAATTGCTGAATGTCATTGAAAAATCCTGTATCTATGAATACTTTTAGTTTAAAGCCAGGTTATTATTTAAGTAGTTGATTATTTGCACTTCCCTGCTGTCTTGATTAGTTTTAATGTCAAATTCCTGGTTGCTGCAACATCATTTTTTTTTATTAAAGATCAGCATCTCATCATTTAATAATATTATTAGATGTTTGTAAATCACGGCTTCTTCTTTAATTGGTTGACTATTCCACAATAATTCCAATTACCCGCTGGCAACTGCAGAAACATCCCCCGTGGTGTCTGTCTCATTGTCTTTGTAAATCACGTATGTGAACAGCTACGGCGAGGCTTTAATACTTTATCACTGGACGTAAAACAAGCTAATGATTCACTCTTCACACCAACTGGATTCATCAGCAGGACGACTCCCTTACAAATCTAAAAAGCAGTAATTGCAGTGTTTTCATATCCCCAAACTTTTTGGCCTCTTTTAAATGAATGTTGAAGTGATATGAGGATACTCAACCCTTGTTGTCTTAATTAGAGCTTAGTGAAATGAAGCGGCAGGGGCCTCGAGTTACACGGTTACGTTACGTTGGGGAAAACGGTTAATTAGTTATTGTCAAAACCTGAACTCTTTGTACGGAACAATCAGATTCACTTTTCCAGGACACGGCCGTGCTTCGTTTCACATCTCTGTCTGATCTTTGTTTGCCATTCCACCGGGGCCTGAAGTGGTCTCATGACATTAAGCTTAATTTCCTTTGATCGCGAAATCTGGGGAATCGCACTGACAAGATCATAACAAAACGTCATTTTCCTTTGACCATGAAACATCGTCGCGTAGATTATGATTTAATTTTTTACACCAGACTGAGATAATAATCTCCTGACTGGCCTAATGGCTCAATACTTACCGTGCAGCATCACTTCGCATTTATGTAGATGTAAAAAGCACGTTCTCGCTGTGTGGAGACTATAGTATTTTTTTTTTCCTGCTTAAATTCAGCACCTGTCTGCAATTACCACTTTACACCCTGATGAAGTTGGAATGTGCCAGTTTATCCCAGAAAGCTGGACCATCACTGCTTTTTTATTTCTACTCATTAATCTTCCCCCCATCACTGAGCGCCACTGGATTTTATTTTATTATTTTTTTTTAACTATAAACCCAGGCTCTGACCAGTGCGGCGCTGCCTATTTATTCTTCATTATTCCACTGAGGAATTTGACAGTTTAAGTCTGGTAATTCTCACAAAGCTTTCTTTCCTTTTGTAAGAAAAGCTTCTAGTGTTTAATACGACTGTTCACATCGATTCATCAGGTGAGGTCACTTTTTTTTTCTTTTTCTGTGGTCTAAACTCGTGAGTTTTTCCCCTCATTAGTGTAATCTAAACCCTCCTGGCGAGGACCCTCAAGAAGTTCAGTACCTCATTTGGGAGGTGATTAATCTCTATTAAAACCACATCCATCTCATTTCTTACCTGACCCAAATCTCGCACGCAATTTTGCGCTTCAGAGCGCACACACACCAGCGGGAACCGGCGATGGGGTGGGGGGGAATCCAGAGCAGGTGTTTAAATGCAGGAAACAGGAGATAGAAGCGACACATGGTGGTGTTTCACCAGAATAAGTCGCTATGTTTCTGTTTAACTGCATACTTGTCGGCATGCGTGTCTCTTTCTCTATTTATTTCTCGCCCCCTCTCTTTCTGCTCCCCTCTCTCGCCTCTTCCTCTCGCTCTGATAGTCTAAACCCGGTTTAAGCCTCCCTCCCTGGTAGCTTCCTCCGGTCTGATTCCGCTCTCTCAGCGTGAGAAATCCTGGGCCAGACGCCGCCCGTGAGAGGGAGGCTGACAGACGCAGCTTTAAATGCGAAAACAAGGCTATTTCAGGCGAGCTTTGCAGAGACGGAATAATGTGCAGACAACCCTCGAGATTTTTCCTTTTTTTTTTTTTTTTCCGCGCTTGTTTGACATTTTTCTCCGAACTCGTCGACATGAAACGCTTTGTGAGAACAACACGGAAGGGAATGTAAACATTTTGTGCCTGTCAAGGTGAAGGCTTTTTACCCCGGGATGTTTCTCCACACGGATAGGGAAAATACTACCCCATTGATCCGGATTTGACGAAAACTATCTGACATTCGCTAATAGCCTGCAGCTTAACATATTTGCAACGCGATGGAAGATGGAAAGCACTACCAACGCTCTAATCAGTAGTCAAGGAAAGGCACTTTCTTGACTGAATAACCAAGTGTCTGTCCATAAGACGGAAGCGTTTTCTCCACATGATGTGACTGTATCTGTATTTACAGACACACGTGACACGACGCTGGTCCTGTCTGACCTCTAATCATCTCATCTTCCCTATCAACGTCGCCCTCTGCCATCTCTGGGCCCGATAGGTTGCTTTTGTTTGCAATAGCACCATCTATCACGCAGATCCCCGCTGAATGCCGCCGTACCAGCGGGGAAGCTAGCTTTACAGAAAATTCAATCAAACCTCAAGTGTCAGGGAGATTAATAGCCGCCATTATTCATATTCGGCTCAAGGTGCTCTGCATATGTTGCCGCATGCGAGGGTATGAATGTGTCTGTGCGGGTGATGGATGAAAGAGATGAAGATGGAAGAGGAGAAAAGGGCTCGGATGGAGAGAGAGAGGTTACAGAGGAAGACGAGGTCAGCCTCGTGGCTCCTTCCGCGCGCCTATCGCTTCCAATTTACTTAATACCGAAGAACTGTCCTTCTTTCCCGGCACTCTGAGAGATAATCGACAATGAAATTAAGTGGCGACGGCCCCGGTTTCAGTGGGGGATTGTAAAGGATGTGAGAGCTCAGGGCTGATGGGAGATAATCGCGGGACAAAATAACCGCTGCCAAGAAAATTATCCCGGGCTTCTTTTATGGTTATAACAGTGTTTCTCAATTATTTTCTGTCGCGACTATAAATAATATCATCTGTCTACAATCTTGTTATAAGTACCTCTGCTTATAACAAGATTATAAGCAGAGGTACTTAACTATAAACATTTTTGACTGACCATGTCAAACCATATGATACTGAAAAAAAAAATTACCTAAAATCGTCTTATCAGCGTGATTGGGGTATGATGCCGACTCAAATGTGACGCTCCGTCATATTTCCTCGTCTTAGCTTTGGGAGACTTTCGTTTGTCTCTTTATCTCCGTCTCTCTCCGCCTGTCTTCTCATCCCTGTATAATTTCATTTTTCATGGTGTCTACACTTCATACTCATACTCTGTGCCGTATGCTCCCTGCACACACTCTGCCAATGAGAGCACCACTGCCCCCTAATGTAGTGGAGGTGCAATTGCACTTTATTATAGGACCGTAAAAAAAAATAAAAATAAAAAAGCATGTTCCCTGCCCCCTTTGACGGAGCTGCACTATTTGAGAACCACTGGGTTATAATAGGGCTGCGAGTCTTTGTGACACCCAAATAACAGGCCACTATTGTTGATTTTTCTCAGCTCCGCCTATTTCAGCATTGTTGATGACGTTAAGGTCACGTTAACTGAAGCTGCATGTCAAAAATATCAGATATTACCAATACCAATGATACTAATTAAGGGTCTATTTGTGAAGAAATGAATGCACATCTTTTATCTTTAACTCTATGACCTGAATGCATCAATAACACCTCCATAGTTTACTGTGGCACACATTTTGTTGCTGTGCAGCGTTCACACACCCTGTGTCTGACTCTGAGCTCACATATGAATTATACCACCGTCGGCTCAAACTCACCCCCTCCTGGAGCCATATTGACTCAAATGCACACACACACACACACACACACACACACACACACACACACATACACCTGGAAGGAGCGTACACTTATCCAATCATGACAAATCACACTTTCCACCGGCTGTCCCACCTCGGGGGGCTGTAATAACGGCGTCAGCTCGGATGTGAGGGAAAAGGCTGCTCACCAACGCGGAATCAGTGAACCCAGCAACAACCGCATTTACTTTCATGTTAGTGGCGGCTTTATTTCATTACGCGCTTAGATTTTTTTTATTTTCTCATCTTTTATTCTGGAGATTACAGCCAAACCAAGTTTTTTCGCGTTGTGTCACTCGGGGCAGCTGGTGAGACGATGAGTTTTAACGCTTTGACATTTACTTTTTTTAACAGTTTTTCATGTAATGTTTCGATGTTGGTGGCAATTTAGGAAAACTGCTGACACTTACTTTCATACGTTTAAGTCCTTCCTCTTTGCAGCATTCAGCTGGCTGACTAAACACTGAAAGAGCGGCGTCTCCTCCTGATAATTACTTATGCAAATAGCTCATCTTGGTAAATACCTCCTGCCAGCAGTAGAAACATGTGTTTATGTGTACAGATATTGTCAAGTACACCCAAGTTGTCTTTTTATGTCCCGGATAAAAAGGGTTCAAGCTCAGGCCAAGGACTATGGCTGTGGCCTTAGCCTGAACCCCTCTATTCTGTAAAAAGAAAGATTATAAAAATATTTATATTTAATGTGGTGAAGAATGGATCCTGCAGGAAACCTGTTAAAGAGCTGAACGCTAATGCTAGAGCTAATGGAAGAAACGTCATATTTTTATATAAATGGAACGACACATCCAGTTTGAAGCTGTGTCACGGGACTTTTGTCTTCATCTTCTGGGACGAGACTGTCGTTTCATCTCCTTGTAATTCACACAAACCAGTTCTCTAATCACAGGCTCCTGCAGCCGACTCTGTTTCAGCCGTTAAACCTTTGTTTCGCTATTTGAAACCTTTGAAACAAGCAGAAGAAATGCATGATTTTTTCATTCAGCCATATTTAACTCAGAGATTTCACCTGGTGTGACTGTTTCATCCGTTCCCTCTGTGTGAAGCTGCTGCTTCTTCCTGCAAAGATCGGTATTTCTGTAAATTCCGCGTCGTGTTATCAAAAGGCAGCTTTACATCTCGGCCCCAGCGGAGCGTCGGAGCCAGGCAGCGAGATCTTACGGAGAATGTCTCTCAGATAACAAACTGTTCTGACAGCGGTGCGGCGACGTCCCGGCCGTTTCAAGGGCATCGATCAAGGGGATTCCTGGAGTGACGGATGTCTGCTGCAGCAACGAAGCCGCGATATGCTTTAATATGGCCGTCCACACTCCGCTTTATTCATCCCTGTGGGGACGGGTTTTTTTTTTCCTCCTCTGGTTTAAAGATGGTGACCTGTGACTCTGTGCGGCTCCGCTTTAATAATGAATCGGGAGATCAGACGCCGGACCTGAAGCGGAACCACACATGTGATCCTCAGGCCGAGCGACATCCGAGGTCAGAGGTCCGCGGCGCACGTGAGACGCCGGATCGTTCTCACAGAGTCGGCGAGGTGCTCTGCAGATGCACAAACAACTGTGAGTGATTACTGGATTGCGTGGATTCATAAATGCCAAATGGCACGTTATTGAGAAGCGGAACCTATTCACTCACCAAAAAAGCAGAATCCAAATAAAGGGCCTCAGAGCTAAAATAAAGGCTTAATTAATACTAACTGTAAATACTAGGCTACTTATAGGTGGGTAAAGAAACAAAAAAACACCTAGTTATAGTAGTATATCTATTACTGGAACACTTATAACATGAGGAAACAAACCCCTATGTACCTATATTAAGGCAGTCCAAGCAAAAACAACTAAAATAGGCAAAGAAACAGCCATAAGCCAAGTAAATGTCCATCATGTAAACTGCCGCGTCGCGTCATTCAGAACACGCCGGTGACAGAAGTTCCGCCGCCTAATGCAGGACGAGCTGCTCACGTCGCCTGATAAAACCCCTCCACAACTTGCCTCGCCGATGCTTTAATTAGCACGCCATAGATAAGCTTACCTGAAGCCAGTCACCGCGCTGGAGTGCTTTTGTGGATTTTTTTTTTTTTTTTTTTATCAGGCGTAAATCACGCTCGCTAAGAATGTAAGTCCGGATAAAGAGGGGAATTTAATTCGGCGTTTAGAGGCGTGAGGCGGCTCATCCGTATGCGGCGCGCGGCGTGTCCCCGAAACGGCCGCACGGACGCTCGGGAGTAGGCGGCACGTCTGGGAGGTCACCTTGGAGCGCGGGAGAGATTGCGAGGCCTTATCTTTGAATGAGGAACATTAATGAAGGTGGCACACATCCAGGTGTGAGCGGACGAGCATCCAAATGTGGAGTAGATGCATCTAAAAACACACACAGAAACTCATCACTGTCCATCTATTGTTCGCTGCTGTCCCTGCAGCCACTTACTGTTCCTGCTGCTGTTGTATTGTGATAATGAAAAGCTGCGCTGGTGATGACGGTCGTCAGTAATGATTGAATTAGGCTTATGGAATATGCCTTCCTCCTGGGTTAATGATACATCTTCAAGTATGGATTTATTTTACAAAGGCTGCTGTAATTTCGTTTTTTATGGGACTGTCACTGTTTGAGCCCTGCAGGGGGAGAAAAAGGAAAAAAAGTACATGAAAATTCAGCGATTTTTTTTGCTTTAACGTGTAAATGTTGATTGCACGGTGTAATGGCTGCAGAGTGATGATTTTTTTTTTTTACGTATTTATTCCTGGAGAAGCCTCGCTTTCATTATGCAGCTGTGCCTGCCACCTGGCTGGATCTCCGGGGGGGGGGGAGAATGGATTCAGAAGATCAGATTAGACGATGGAATAAACGAACGCACCGACGTTACTCCCCCGCCTCCTCGACGACAAGCCCCACGCGTTGTTTGTAAAGCGATAACGCTCCGTTATATCATTACCGCGCGGCGCCTTTACCTGATCCCAAATTCAATACACAATTCTGACAATTTCAATTTACCTCTTCGGCGAGCATGCTTCCAGGAGAGGGGGGGGGGGGGCTGAAAAGTTCTGAGATTGGCCCCCGTTTTCCCCGCGGCGGGAAAAGGTGGGGAAATAATCGAATCAATTCCAGACGCGCATATCAGATTCATGATGGAATCCTGCAGAAAACAAATCAGAGGAATATATTGCGTTCCCGAGTTGGCGTTTACTGTCACCGCACGTGACGCTTTATAAAACCTCACGACGCGGGCGATTTAACAGGAACTGTACGGCGTGAATGACAAGCTCAGCGGAGACTTTCTTTAGATTTTCCGCGTCTTTTGCTGTCTGAATAAAGTAATTGGCATAATTGAACTCAGATAAAGGAAACAACAAACTCATCAATCCATCAATTAATCTGTATTTGTCACCACCTCTGATCAACATGGCTTCCCTGTGGTCAGGGAATCTCCCTCCTCGCCTCCGTCCTTGCTGCTGGCGCCTGGTAATTGAAAATCCTCCTGTTGTTGGGGGGGGGTTCATCAGATACAGATTCCACCCCTCGCTGTTTAGAACAGCACATCTCCACTCCAGCCTGATTCACGGCCTCGGGAGCCTCGTGACGTCTCCACAATGCCGCGGTTTCTGGAGCTTCTCCAGATGCCAACCACCCGTTAATGAAAGAACTATGCTGTTTTTGTAGTGATGCATGCAAGGTCAGCTGATAGTTCATCAGCCTTTTAGCGCCACAAAGGCATTTTTATAGAATAAAAGCAGCAAACATTCCTCTGACAAAAGATGACCTGTTGCCAGAGGAAAGTACGCTGCTTTATTCCACAAATACAGAAACTGGAGACGAAAAAAAATTGTCTCTCCCATAGCAGTAAGTGCACATCAATGCTAAGAGGCCACACTGATGAATCCGCAGCAGCTACTGAAGCTTAACTCAGGGAGGGTGACCTTGTGACGCGGCGCGCCGCTAATTACGCCGGCGGCCATGTATGGGATGAAATCCTCGGGCACAACCGAGAATAACGGTCCAGCTGCAGACAGCAGTCACGGTCTGGACTCTTCCTGTCCTGCAGTTTTTCCCCTTTAATTGGAGACGGGGACGCGGCGCAGCAGGAGCCCGCCTGCCTCCGTTGTGTCAGTCATGAGCCAGCGGCGCATAAAGAATTCATGGGGCCGTTGCAGGGCGGGCACGGAACCACGAACACCGCTGGAGCTTAGCGTGCAGATGATTGTGTTGAAGTCAAAGATACATGCGACAAAAGAAAAATAGCGTGAATGATCACTCTACATAAACTCAATATGTCATTAAAGTAAAAAGATGAATTGCACCTGCACATCTCAGCCCTACGTCTGCCTACGGGACATGGAATACCCTGCAGAGGATGAAACTACCACCATCGTGTTGCCATGGTGACCGGAGGAGCGACTGCACCGGGATGGAGCTCGGACCTAAAATAAAAGAGGGATGTTTTGTAATCTAACCTTAAAATAACCTTTAGAAAATCCTCTTTGCAAGCAACAAGAGGTGAGGGAGTAAGAGTTCTCTTATTCCACTGGGACATAAATTGGCTTTTCAACATTTTTCTCTTGATTATAGTCAATTTAAAAATGATTTTTTAAAGAAAAGGTTATCCTTGTGGTCCTAAAACAATACCAAATTAGCTCAAATATGATAATTCTACTATAAGATTCTAGTTCCTGCAGTGCAGTGTTTTTTTATGAACTTTTTATTATAATATTGTAGAATGCTAATAATGATAATACAAGTACTGATGAGGGTTTAGCTGCTTGTCCCTCACTAAGGCATATTTAGCTTAAAGGTGAGGAGGGGGAAAACAATTGCTATATTTCACTTAATTAATTAATTACTTTTCCCTTAGCAGCTTTTGCAGTTTTACAGCCCCAACAAGTTTTGAACCCCCGTGACATAGCATAAACTGTAATATATATTTCTATATATGGATGGAAAATATTGCAATATCTCAATAACACAAAGTCGCTGGCATCCACATAACTGGAATAAAGCTGCAGCTGCTCCCTCAGAACCTGAAGCCTAACGCCTCGCCTGGTTTCCTCCTCCAGACGCCTGCAGCTAACGACAAGGTTAAAAACAAGGCTCCCCTCCATCTTATTTACTGCCGCAGCGGGCCGACCAATTTGCCGGCCGTTCCTCTCGACTGTCGACGCTTTGGATTCTTTAGGGACCTGACGCTCGTCTGGTTTCAGCAGGTGAGGCCTGGCCACAAAAGGCTGCAGACGAGTTATCCTTGGGGGGGGGGGGATTAAGGGCGAGCCATCAATATATTATGTTGATCTTAATGAATTATGTGCATCCGTCTTTTTTAAATTACCATCAAGCAAGATTTGGGAAAAGGATCAATATTCCCCGTGTTTAATTTTTTTTTCGAAGGACGTCGCCCGGCGGAGACGCTCTCATCAATCACGAAATGCGGCGGTGTTACGCGACACAAAGTCAAACGGCGGCCTCTCACCGACTGAATTGGCAGGAGGAGCGAGATTAGATTGCGTACGAGGAATGCTAATTCGCTGGGAGTCCTGGGAGGGAGGGGGGGGGGGGGCTTCTCGGGATGCTGTGATTAAAGACTCAATTTCCCAGAGGTCAGCGTGGCGTGATCACACATTACCACTAAGTGATGGAGTGTCTCTGACACCTGCACTCCTGCAGCGCCGTTGACGCTGGGACGGAGGCCGAGGCGACCGGATTAGATATTCCTGTCGGAATCAGGAATTCTGCTGCTGTATTGTTGGTTTAATAACACGGCTAAGCCCTGGAACGTTGTCATCCGGCATTAGGTTCACGACTTGCTTTATCCCCACATGTGTCACGCGCGCTTTGATCAACGCGACTTTGTGTTCATTACAAGCAAATCAGATTGTCATTCGAATAGCAGCTGGAGAAAAAAATGGAAATTCCTGATTCCCTTCGCTAGGGCTGTTGCTTTCGCATGTTCCATTAATTACAAATTGATGGGGATTTCTCCAGCAGCAGCCAGAAAGCTGAGAAAAGGCGAGAAGGCAAGTTAAAATACAGCTGAATATATCAATGAAATGCACTAGTAGAGCTAATTAGTCACTTTCTGGTGACAGGTGTCGCATTGACTCTCTTGTTAGGGCAGAAAACATTATGCATCAACATCAAATAATACGTTATAACATAATCTGTCCACCTTAAAATCTAAGAGATCCATTTTCTGCAACTCTTGTGCAGGAAAAATTCACAACAGCTGTATAGCTGTAAGTTTCTTTTTATTCAACCTTCACATAAACAATAAAAAAAGATAAATTATCTGTGGAATATGATAATTGTAGTTTCTGCAGTGCAGTGCTTTTTTATGAACTTTTTTATTATAATATTGTAGAATAATGATAATCATAATACAAGTACTGATGAGGGTTTAGCTGTTTATTCCTCACTAAGGCATATTTATCTTAAAGGTGAGGAGGGGGAAAAACAATTGCTGTATTTCACGTCTTACTTATTTAGGATAATATCAATTAATCAAATACTTCTCCCTTAGCAACAATACCAGTAAGCCATTTTACAGCCCCAACAAGATTTGAACCCGTGTGACATAGCATAAACTGTAATATATATATATATATATATATATATATATATATATATATATATATATATATATATATATATATATATATATATATATATATATATATATATATATATATATATATATATATATATATAATCTAAGAGGAGATCCATTTAGAATAACTCTTGTGCAGGAAAAACTCGCAACAGCTGTATATCTGTAATTTTTTTTTTATTCAACCTTTACATAAACAATAAAAAACAAGAAAACCTGCAACAATTTGCTTATAATTAATACAGTACTGAATTAATATTGGTCATAAAAACCATGACACAGCAATGTGTGATTTGATTGGTTATCAGTTTTTAAGTTTTAAATACTTATATATAACATGTAAATGGATTATGTGTGTGTTTGTTATATGAAAAGTTCTATTCAAATGCATTAAAATGTAATTGCTGTATTATTTGTTAATAATAAATAAAAGTATGGCGGGTGCCATAAGCGCACAAGGCCTCTGACCTGGTGGTGTGTGAATAACCTGAGAGTACGTCACCTAACAATAATGTGTGTGGTCCCTGCTCTGAAATAAATACTGTGGGTGCTACAGGCGTCCGGCAGCTAGCTGATGGGGGCTCCCGTGGTCACCAGCTTGTGGTACGCCCCCTTCAGGGCCATGAGCTGCTCGTGGGTGCCCTTCTCCATCAGGAAGCCCCGCGACATGACGGCGATGACGTCCGAGTTCTGGATGGTGGAGAGGCGGTGGGCGATGACGATGCACGTCCGGCCCTCCCGGGCTTTGTCCAGGGCGTCCTGCACGGTCTGTCACACACACACACACACACACACACACACACACACACACACACACACACACGCCATTATTTCCCATGGTTGTGCTCCTACTCCCCCTCTTGCTTATTTAAATCATTATTCCCTCACAACTTAGATTTATAGTGTTTTTTTTTTATCATCCCATTACAAATATCCTTCACATATCTGTGATTTAACGTGATTGTTCTCCACCAAGTTGAACCAGTGCAGGAGACCGGGGTGTTTTGGTGGCACCTTCTTATATAAAGCTTCGCTGTCCTCATCTCGCCCCCTATTGGCGTTTTCCCTTTAGCCCATACCTTCTTATGGAATGAATTAAGTGGATCTGCATCATCTCATTCATTGTAATAATGTTGGCCGTAATAATCCCAGTGCTTGTGGATCACCTGGATTGATCAGGTATTGTGAGATCAATATGGAGTCGATATTTAGACACTGGCAAAATATGAATTATTGAGTATTTTGTGGTAAGCAGAATTATCCCCACGTTGACATGAGGGTATGTTTTCCCTAAAAGCCTCAAAACGAAGTAAGTTATAGCCACTAGTGAACTTTTAGAAGTGTCGTTTTAAACTTTAAGCGACGTTGCCATAAATTTAGACCGTAAATTGATGCAAAAAAAAAAAGGAAATCGGTGCATAAAAAGGCAAGAGAATGAAGGCAATGAGGTGTTTAATTGCTCCCAGACCCTACTTAGTGCCCCCCCCCCCCTCATAATGTGCAGGCCCTCGGGTCACTGAGTTAATCCGCCGGCTGCAGATTCCATCTGACCGCTGATTGTCCTGCACCCGGCCGTGCACGCTTCACCTTTTCTCAGAAAACCGTCAGACGCAGCGGCCGCACAATTGCAGCAATTTCACAATCATGTCTGGATTACTGTCATTAGAACGTTCCGGGGGTGTGGGTGGGGGTGGGGGTAGCTCTCAGCAGGCCTCTGCCGCCCTAGAGAGGCGCTCCAGATAATGACAGAGCATGATGAGCAATTTTAATGCTAACTATAAGGAGCTGCCTGTTCTTTCCCGACGCACCTTCTCGCTCTCCGTGTCCAGGGCCGACGTGGCCTCGTCCAGCAGCAGGATCTTGGGGTCCCGTATGATGGCCCTGGCGATGGCGATGCGCTGCTTCTGGCCGCGGGACAGCTGGGAACCCTGGGCGCCCACGTTGGTGTCGTATTTCTGAAGGTCGGGTGCACAGAAAAAACGTTAAATTTCAGCCGAAAGCTGTGCAGAAAGAAAAGCATTCAGTCCGGCCTCACCTCGGGAAGCGACATGACGAAGTCGTGGAGCTGAGCCTTCCTCGCCGCGGCGACGACCTCGCTCGCGGCGATCTCCCGCGAGTTGTCGCCGTACCGGATGTTCTCGGCGATGCTGCAGTCGAACAGCACGGGCTCCTGGGACACGATGCCGATCTTGGAGCGCAGGAAGGGCACGTTGACGCGCGTGGAGTCGCGGCCGTCGATCAGCTGCAGGAGGCATTAGTGGACTGTAAATACACTGTAATTAATGAGCTATCATATGGCCATCTTTACGGTAATTCCCCCCTATACGTGTAGAGGTGGCGCTGTCCTTCTTAAATGTCAGACAGAGAATCATGGCTATGAGTTTCCTAACCACTTCCAACTCAATTAAGGCCATTTTGAATCTTGGCAGCGACTCCTTCCTGGCACAGAAGCAAACCTCCATCCAGGGCGAAGTGGCTTCTTTTTCTTTTTTTTCTTTTTTTTAATCACGAAGTCAGCATATATGTCTTACTGATGAATGAATTGAAGGTGTAAGAGTCAGAAAAACTTCACGAGTCCACTGAACGTCCGGCGATTCCTTCTTTGACTTTGACAAATTGCGGATTTCGCTTTATGAAGTGACACTCGAGGTACAACCCGACAGATATACATTTTAAAAAGGTCGACTTGGCCGTGACAGTAGAGCGCTGACTGCAAAGTCTCTGCTCCCTTTGGTATTCTCCCTGTGCAAGCACGTACTGTTTGAACTAAATGTGTGTGTAAGAGGATCAGTGGTGGAGGAAATATTCATAATCCCTCTGAAAACTGATTTTTTTTTCCCACTTAGGTGCAGCAAAAGCAGTTTCATTACTGGTTAAAACTATTAAAATGTATTATATACTTAACATTTTGTATATATGCATGTAACCTTGAACTTAGAGAGTAACTCACAAACTTTGCAGAACATAAAGCACCGTGCAAAATGTCTCAAATTCTGCACGTGATGTGCTATGCATCAGATATGCACGGTGCTCACCACTCGGCCGTGGTCGGGGTCGTAGAACCTCTCCAGCAGCTGCACGCTGGTGCTCTTCCCGCAGCCGCTGCTGCCCACGAACGCCAGCGTCTGCCCCGGCTTCACGGACACGCTCAGCCCGTTCAGCACCTGGATGTCCGGCCTGGTGGGGTACGTGAACTTACAGTCGATGAACTCGATGTTGCCTTGGAAGTTATCCTGAAAACACAGCGCAGGGAGCGAGGGAGGGAAGTACAAAGGTTGGAGCGGGTTTGCGTTTAAGGCCGCCAGCTGATGTTTTTTTTAATTCTCATTTTTTTGGTGATTTAAAGCGCCAACAAAACCTTTCCTTGTCTCCTCCGTCCCGCTACACAATCTCTCTTTCATGACTGATGTAAACCCAACGAGCGGAGCAATAAAGGAATAACAAATCACACTCTCAAATTCCCCTCTGAATCTTATCACAGACAGAGCAGATAGCGTTAATCTTTTATAAGCCCGGCGCGCGGCGTATCATATAGCATAATATACGCCCTCCGTACCCATTTATCTCCCTTGTCGCTGTAGATGCTGATACTCGGGACCCGGTCGAGCAGCTGGAAGAAGCGGGCGGCTGAGATCTTGGCCTTGGCGTAGTCCGGCGTGTAAGAGGAGGCTTTGCCGAGGGCCGTGCCGCTGGTGACGATGGCGGAGATAACCCTGGCAGACAACACAAGATCACTCCACGTCGTTTGCCTGAGACGCTTTATAAATCATTTTTCTCCGTTTCCAAATCTCCACCCGCGGCGTTGTTGTGTCTCTTCCCGCGCGACAGATCAATCACAGTCATCGAGCAGGAGTTCGGTGACTGCTGCAATTCATCTTTTTTTTGTTGCTTTAAATCTATCACACTAAACTAATTATATATTACATAACGAAAATAACAAGATATAAAGCGTGCTGAAATTTTTCAAACACAAGAATACTCCTACGTGTTAAACCTGTGGATGTAGAATATTGACATTTCATATGTCTCTATATATTCAAAGTGTTTGAGCACATTAATTTACTAGCTGGTTTCCTTCTGTTTGACAGAGCTCTCATACACGCTACTACAAGTACAAGTCCTGCATGAAATATATTGTAAAAATAAAAAACATATTACTATTATGAGCTTGAAAATCAAGCATCGGTGAATCGCAGCATGGAAACCATTAGTTTCAGCTACTTCATATACAGGGAGCAGCAATAGTCCAGTGGTTCCCAACCTGATGCATCATCTAGATATCATTTTTATCTTGTATTGTATTGTGTTCACCCCTGTACCTGAACACCAGGCTGAAGTGCAGCCCCTCCTGCCGCACCAGGTAACCCCCGAACCTGTACGAGGCCGAGTTGGTGAGGAAGATGATGCACTGGGCGAAGCCGTAGCAGGCGCCGTACACGTTGGCCTTCTTCAGCGCCGCCCGGTACGGCGTGTCCAGCTGGGCGTTGTACGTGTCCACGAAGCTGCTCTCCCTCCCCAGGCCCGCGATGGTGCGGATGTTGTTCAGGGCCTCGCCGGAAATCTGCAGGGGGGGGGGGGGGGGGGGACACAAAAGAAGAGAAAAGGATATAGATAAAGTATTTGCGCGGATCTTATCTACAGTAGATCCTATTTTCTGCTGCTGCACTCCCATTTCCCCCCACAGGGATCATTAAACTTTCATCTAATCCACTTCATTGGGATGGGTGGAGTTTACTGCACCGGGATAATTAAGATGGCGTTAACAGAAGTTCACAGCAAATTGAATTGTGAACTTTCTGGCTCTCGCTGTAATATCCTGCGTTCTTTTTTATTTTTATCTAATGTGACTCAGCATGAGCGCCCCCCCCCCTCTTACAGGAGCATTTAATAAAACGCTGTTGCACCCATATCTGAACCTGGAGGCTCCAGCGGATTCTGTGTCTGCAGACAAATCATCGTCTGAACCCTGAGGTGTGTTTTTTCAACTCTACCCGTCCCGCCGCCTCCATGGCCTGCTTGTCCTGCTTGGCGAAGCCCGTGAGCATCTTGGCCTGGAAGCCCCCGGACAGGGCGATGAAGGGCAGGAAGCACAGGATGAGCAGCGTCAGCTTCCAGCTGAAGTAGAAGGACATGATGACGGCCACGCCGATGTTGGTCAGCGAGTTGACGATCATGCCGATCTGAGAGCCCGTGGCCTGGGGAGACGAGGAGAACGTCACGAAAAAACGACCTGGAGATGACAACCTGTACTGACATGAGGTTCGGTTCCTAAAAGCATGAATATACCTCACACTATAAATTCAAGACACACACTCAGATTGTGCCGATCCTCCATGTGGATTTAACTAATTTTGTTTAACTCACACGTGTAATGAAACAAGACAATAACAGAATATCAAGTGGGAGACATGTTTCAGATAATAACTAGTACTAATACATTCCCATTTCTTCTTTTTGCATTTTTAAGCACTACTAGCAAATGACCTAGTGATGTCTTTTAAATCATTCAGGGTATATATCACAAGAAATTATTATTATTATTACAAGTAATTATTGTTATAAGTAATTATTGTTGACAATGGCAATGTATCCTTCATACAGTTCAGGCCCAGATTTGTAATATATATAAACAATATTTTATATTGTGCACAATACATAGTTGCATATGTGGAAGATTACCTACACTAGCAAATAAAAAAACAGGTCTTCAGGTGTTGCAGACCACTGGCACAAAGTTTAACAACAAAGTTTGTGTATAATCTGATGAAATCTTCTGACTGACTCACCCCCTGAACCTGGGAGGCGTCGGTCGCCAGGCGCGTGGTCAGCGCCCCGGGGCTGTTCCTGTGGTCGTCGAACCAGCCGATCTCTTGGCCCAGCATGGCGTGGAAGCCCAGCCGCCGCAACCTGCGGGTCAGCAGCTCGCCGGACTTGGAGAAGGCGTAACCCTGCACGCACACACACACGCACACACACACGCACACACACAAGCACGCACAGTTTATTTTAATTAAATCCTAATCATGGAAGTTATCTTCGCTATGATGCAATATATTAGTAATCTGGGGAAATGGTCTCTTTGTCCTTCCTCTCTGCCGGGGGCAAGAACTCCTGGATCAATTATAGATGAACATATCTGCAGGAAGCGGGGGAATCAGGTTCACCCGGCGATGCTATTAATTAGCCAAAATAAAGGAAGTTCTTTTGTTTCTGAGCGGAGGAGGCGGAGGAGGCGATCCGTCTTCCTAAAGCAGACGGGTACTCTACCTGCAGCATCTGGGTGAAGAAAGAGATCACGCCGACCATGACAAAGAACAAGCAGATACCATCAATCTCCTTCCTCTGAGCCACGGGATCTGTAACTGAGAACGTCTGCACACACACACACACACACACACACACACACAGACACAAATGTACGTGCATGCACAGAAACACGTCAATACGGACCATTGCTCTTAAATAATGTGCAACTATGTGTGATAATTAAAGATTTTATTTCCACCCCCTTTGACAGACGCGGCGTTAACATGACGGGATTGCAGTGATGCGCTGTCAGATTAACCGTCCTAAATCCCAATTAAAATATTGGCTCACTGCGCCGTTTAAAGAGTTAGCGAGATATGTCGGATAATGTGTTTACTTGTTTGTTAGATGAGAGGGATTACCACTTCAGTGTGTGTCTGGCAATTAGCTTATCTCAGCGTAAAGGCTCGGCTCTGTCCAAAGGTTCTGCTCACTAATTTAGGTTTGCGTAATCCGCACAACGGACAAAATGTAATAAAAATGTAAGTGATATAGAATTGTGTGCATGTTACAGGACTGGACCTCACCGCCAGGATCTGGCTGAACAGCAGGGAGTAGACGGGGTTGACGCCCCCGTTGACGGCGGCCCCCAGGGATCCGAACACCATGTAGGGCCACTCGGGCACGTTGTACTTCAGGATCCTGGCGACTGGAGCGGGCTCCACGGGTTCCTCTTCCTCCTCCTCCTCCTCCTCCTGCTGCATCCCGAGCGTCGACGGAGTGATTAATGCATGTGTGGATGCGAGAGACGAAGTTACAGCGGGAGGGCGGATTTTTTCGAACAAGTGTTGTTACTGCTGATGACCTGCTTCAGCCACCCACACACACACGCACACACACACCTTGGATTTGGCTGTGGGGCCCAGCTCTCCAGTGATGGGAACAGAGGACTCTGGGATCAGGTTGGACAGCTGGGATCGCGACCTCTGGCGGATGGAGGCTCTGCAAACAAACAAAAAGAGGCAAAAGGAAAACATCTTTTGTGTAGTGCTGCTCCTCCATCCATTGTGGCTAAATGGCTGCGTTGGTGCTCTCCTGTTACACTCATTACAGCTGTAATGGCGCTGATAGAGCACCTCGAGCCTCCTCCTCCTCCGCCGCTGCACCGTTTATAGGTGGCACCGATGATGGTGCCATCTAAATGCAGTAGTGACACCTTCATTTCAGCCGCAAAAAACGTCCGCTTTAATAACCCGATTTAGATGCACCGTCAGCAGCATGTGAGTGCATACACATGTAAGCAAATGAGCAGGCGATAAAGGGCGGCGGCGTACCTCAGACTGGCGCGGTAGCTGCCGGCTCTGGAGAGGCTCGACTTCTCCTGCTCGTCTTTATCCTCGGCCACTAAATGAAAAGGATTTAAGAGAGGCCTTATACTTTCCTCATGTGGATAAATGTCCTGCTAAAAGATGTGAAGATTCAGTGCACCGCAGCGCTGCCGCGTTGGACCCACGTTGCCGCGTCTTTTCGTTGAGGGCCTTGTCTCCTTGGCTCTGCAGCGTGACCAGGGTGAAGTAGACGCCCTTCCGGTCCAGCAGCTCGCCGTGGGTCCCCCTCTCCACGGCCTGGCCGTGCTCAAAGCCCACGATGACGTGGGCGTTCTTTATGGTGGACAGCCGGTGGGCGATGGAGATGGTGGTGCGACCCATACGGACCTGTGGCGACAATCAGGCGTCAGCAGAGGCGAACGTTTTAGCTCCTCTTCTATAAGTCGTACTGTTAAGGTTTATATATCAGACTGCATCATGCTTAGTGAGGTGTGACTGAAAGTAATAGTTTGACTATATACATGCATTTGAAATCTCAATTTATATGCTAAAATAAATGATATCCCTATTGTTTTTTTCTCATGCTAATGCATTATTTATGTGTCTTTTTCAGATTTCTCCAGCCGGAAGAAGCTGGAGCGGCTTCAGTCTGCCTTGAGGTGGGTTTGGAATAACAATGGAGGTGGATTTAGTTTTCAACACTGGGGGTTAATGCCTCATTAAATGAAAAGTAATTCATCCGGATGCTGACGGTCCCTCAGACTCCTGCCAGCGGTCCCGTCATCAGAGTACAGAAAATGGAAGATAAGTTCATTGATTATCGAGCACAGTGAACTGAAATATCTAAATCTAGGTTTTTATGATTTCCACTCACCCACCTTCACTAAAAGCACAGCCAGGAGTTTTCAGCAGAGGAAGCTCAGCATCAGGCTTACTTATCAACACAATTTCACCTTATTTCCTGGTAATAAAACCGAGTCCTGGCATTAAGTGGGTGGTTTTACGTGATTCAAAGGGTAACCCAGGCAACGGAAAAGCAAGATACATTTACTTCTACCTGAATGCAACCTGCACATTTAGCAATCATCGATAATTGTTCTTCTCTTTCTACGGCATCCAGTGGAGTTTACAGCCGGGAACAAAGTCAGACGCACCTTGTCCAGCGCTTCCTGCACCACCGCCTCGCTCTCGTTGTCCAGGGCGGACGTGGCCATGTCCAGCAGCAGGATCCGCGGGTTCCTGACCAGCGCCCTGGCGATGGCGATGCGCTGCTTCTGCCCGCCGCTCATCTGGCCGCCGCCCTCGCCCACCAGCGTGTCGAATTTCTGCCGGGGTCAAAGAGTCACGCTAAGTGAGCTGAGTCGGCTTTTACTTTATTTTTGCATCGAAAACCGGGGGCTCCACCTGCGGCAGGTCCATGATGAAGTTGTAGGCGTTGGCCTCCTTGGCGGCGGCGATGATGTCATCCATCAG
Organism: Eupleurogrammus muticus; assembly: GCA_036785175.1. NCBI lineage: Eukaryota > Metazoa > Chordata > Actinopteri > Scombriformes > Trichiuridae > Eupleurogrammus > Eupleurogrammus muticus. The sequence continues at coordinate 1,682,965 of JAYKQN010000024.1, forward strand.
GACGCCGGGCCGGCCGTAGCGGATGTTCTCGGCGATGGTGGTGGCGAACAGCACGGGCTCCTGCTCCACGATGCCGATCAGCGAGCGCAGCCATTGGATGTTCAGGCCTCGGATGTCGTGGCCGTCCAGGGTCACCTGAGACGGGGGGGGGAGCGCAGGGAGCGGCTGATTTTCTCAAATTGATGGATGATGCTATTAAATTCTTAGCCGCTATAATGTGCAGCAAATCTAGTCCCATATGATGAGGTTGTTAGTCGCGCGCGTAACCTTCACAGCGGAGCTACGAGAGGCTATTTCCTTCCCGAGAAGCACAACAGAATGAAAAGAACATTTTTTTTTTCCATGAAAGTGAAAAATTAGGCTGTTAGGGCTAAATCACCCCCCGGGGGTGTGGTTACTTTCGAATATGAGAGAGGAGAGACACGGCAGCTCCTGATAGAGGAGTGGCCCACCATTCCCTCCTTGGGGTCGTAGAAGCGCTGGATGAGCTGGATGGCCGTGCTCTTCCCGGCTCCGCTCGGCCCCACGAAGGCCGTGGTCTCCCCGGACTTCACTGCGACGCTCAGCTGGTCCAGGATCTGCGTAGAACACAGCGAGACACCATGGCAGCAGTGGCGTATCTTGCCTTTTGCTATTTTAGAAACGTAACGTCATCCCGATTGCTCATGTACCTTGACGTCAGGTCTGGAGGGGTAGTAGAAAGTCACGTTGTGAAACTCGATGTCACCTTTGACCCTGTCCAGCTTGTATCCAGCCTCGGATAAACAATCAATCTCCGGCTCCTGGCAGTTTTAAAATGAGATGCGTCAATAATGGGGGGGGGTTGGAAACACAGTCGGCGGGTCAACATAGCAGTCCCGGCGTTCCCCACCCTGTCGATGGTCTCGAAGATGATGGTGGCGGCGCCGCGGCCGCCGGCAAACGCTTCCAGGCACGGCGAGGCCTGCCCCAAATTCATGGCTGCTATCAGGACACCGAAGAACACCTAGAGGGGCAAAACATGAGCGCGAACTGGTTCCAGTTCTGCAAAATGAACTGGATAGTGGTGGCCGAGCGCGATACCTGCAGCAGCGTTCCTGGCGTGTACTCCCCGGTGCCCACCACCAGCGTGGAGCCGTACCAGAACGCCAAACCGTAGCACAGGAAGATGATCATCCACATGTACCCGGTGAAGAAGCCCATGACCAGACCCTTCCTGATGCCCCAGCGCTGCGCTGAGACCAGGTTCCTGTCGTACCTGTAGGGGAGGAGAGCTCAGCTGCATTGTCAACGAGGTAAATCACTACACTACTCCACTGCAATATCTACAGAGGTGTATAGTGTATTGTGTTAATTGCATTAAAAGCACAGTTTAAATTGCACAGTTTAAATATGCGTTTCGCATTCTTTACCTTTGCACTTCTTTTTTTTCGCCGCCAAATGCAGCCACGGTCCTGATGGAGGAGAGCACCTCGTCGGCTACGGCCCCGGCTTTGGCGTAGGCCTGCAGCTCCAGCCCCGTCATCTTGGCCACAAACTGCACGCAGAGACAAGTTCACGCGTCAAATTCAGCAGATCTCCCGTCAACTCCAGGTAAGTCCAGGCCCAGCGTCTCACCAGGGCCATGAGACCGGCGCCGACGCCGATCAGCGGGCTCGCCGCCACGATGACGAGCGTCAGCTTCCACCCCTTCACGAAGCCGATGCAGAAGCCGCACACGAAGGTGGTGAAGCGCTGCAGGAAGATGGCGACTTGATCGGCGATGGCGTCGTTGATCTTGTTGATGTCACTGCAGCACAGACACACATTGTGTGAGCCAACCCCGCTGGATTAGAGCGTAAAAAACCTGCGTCCTGGCCGTGTCACTCACTCCGACATGCGGGTGTTGAGCTCCCCGATGGAGGTGCAGTCGAACCAGCCGATCTCCATCCTCATCACTTTCCTGAAGTACATTTTCCTGATGAGCTGAACCTGGCGTGCGGCCGCCGTCACCCACAGAGAGATCTGTCAAATGTCCAACACGGTAAAACATGCAGGGAAGCAGAACCCTGACCTCTGACCTCTTTTTTAAGGAGGGGGGCGGAAAAATAATACTAAATTGACGTGCGAAACGACTTGACACGTGAAGGTCAGCGTAGTTATGTCACAGGGTTTCAGCTGCAGATGACAAACAGTACCTGTGTGTAATGATGCAGCAGGATTATGCATGCAGGAATTCAGGGATTAAATGTCAGCCGCTCTGTCTCGCCTATTATCATAACGACTGTAATTTTCATAATTCCTTTTGTTCTACCAGCAAAGTTCCAGATGACTCTCCAGGCTTGGTGACAATTGGATTTTTACCTGAAAGTATCCCAAAATGAACACGGCCGCTCCGATTCCGACGTAATAGAAGGCAAATTGGGTCATTTCGTGTTCAATGTCGAGAATCCTGAAAGCAGCACAAATGCACTGAATGAATCATACATGACTGGGGGGAAACACACATACACGGATCTAACATCCGAAAATAAATATTTGATGTTTAAAAAAAGAACATCTCATGAATTTCTCACAACCGCCTCGTACCCACACGACCGGTTCCTGAGCGGCACGAACATCTCCCACGTTTCGTTGGTCGTCAGGTTCCAGTCCGTGTAGTTCTTCTTCCACTGGACCGTGTTGTTCACGCACTCCTTCCGCTCGTCACTCAGCTCGTTCAGCTCGATGTCGTACTCGATGAAGGTGTCGGTGAGCAGGCCGAACACCAGCAGCATGAGGGGCTGGGCCGAGCCGTGCAGCACGGCGCACACGCTGCCCACCGCCATCATCGCCGTGTCTCTGCACGTGGCAAACCGGAACTGAGCACAAAGCACAAACTCTGAGCTGCAGAGACCGATCCACCGAGCTAAAGGGTAACGCCGTTACGTTCTGAGAGGTGTTTTACCAGCTGGAAGAAGCCGACCCGTATCGCCGGCTGCTCTGCTTTTCCCTGAGTCCTGCGTGGAGAAGAACGTGAATCAGTTTGTGCACGAGGTGAATTTAACATCCAGTTTTACGGAGCCTCTACCGATGTATTTTACTCACTTGTCATTCTCCTTGGAAGTTGTTATGCTTCTGCATGGGAGAAAAAAATGTTTTTTCAATGCATATATCAATAACTAATCATAAATACACTCATTGCTAATTGCTAATATTCTACATGGTGTATAGAGGCCTATTTCTCCAGTGTTAATAATTGCATTAGAAGCTAATGGATGATTAGAAAACCCTCGTTGTAATTATGTTACAGCACAGAGTGAAAAACAGTTAAGCTGCTTAGATGGAGCATTCTTTGACAAAAGTCAAGTTAACAGGAGAAAATTAGTGTTTCAAACCGATTTCATTATTTCTAACCTTGACAATGTCTTGACTCTACTTTCTAAGATTCCCTATCCGCACCTCCACCTCTAATCCGGCCGTCTTCGTTAGCAATAATTAATTAATTCATGATCCAGTACACAAATTAAATCATATATAATAAAGACTTCTAAGACAGAAGATGTGAGGTGAAATCCAATCAGGCCGATTGGATAAAAGATCTTTTTCTCGCCACTGAAACTCAAATCCCATGTGCAGGATGGGGGGGGGGCGACTGTCACTCACTGTCACGAAACAATTTAAAAATCCGGCAGCCATCTTTTCTGTTTCGCTGCACTCTGTGCTCTATTTGTCAGGCCGCGCATAGCTATCAAAATACGCCTTCTGCAGAGCAACAAATCTGTCTGTCATCATCTGCATAGAGAATCAGTTGTGCATGCAAATCTCACACTCTGATTATAAATATTCTTCATCTGGGAAGCCATCTCCAAAACGCATTTCAATCCTGTACTTACATGTAGGAGCCAGCTGGTTCTGCAACATAGAATAACATAGGCTTTACATTTCTTTACAGATACCTGGATGCATCGTGTCTCATGTATTTCTTGAATAAATCATCCCCGCGGACTTTGAAAATGAAAGATAATAGCGTATTACCGTCCTCTGAAACCTCATAGCTGTGGTTTTCCTGTCCCAGTTTTTTAATACTCTGCAATTTCACTGATCCAGTTGGCATGGTGACTCATCTTGGCAGAGCAAAAAGAGAAGAAGCTCATTTTAGATGTACAAAACCAGAATAATTAGTGTGATAATCACGTCAAAAAAAATTCAAATCCCACCACAGCGTGTGTAGATTTATTTTTTTTTCAAGGTAAAAGTAAAAAAAAAAAACCTTTTGATGATGAGTGTTTGTCAAGAGGAGAAACTCACCTACGACTCTGCTTCTTATTCCTGTGTGAAACTAATCATTAGTTCCGTGGGAAGGAGCGGCAGCTAAGCCCTGAACTCTGACGCCCGCTTGTTTTGCCTCGGCGGCAGCCACGGTTGTGGCGGCCTGTCACCGATGCGCTGTGTGTCTTGGCAGAGGTCCGCGTGCTCTTATCCGGCTCGCGGTGGAACTCGGGGTCAGCGTTTTTTCTTTTTTTTTTTGTTTGAGGGTAAGTGTCCTATCGGTTTGTGCCGCCCAGGAGGCCGCTGACCCCGGCAGAGCAAACACTTCACCTGCAGAGGCCCTGCAGCCGTTCTGCAGCATCAATGGCTCCAACTCTCCGTCCATATATTCTAATGCACTTCACTTGTTTTGAGTTAATAAGTAACAGGCACGCACACCTTGGCATGTTTGGCCAGATGGGTTGGTGAAGAATCCACGATTCCTCGATTCTGCATGTATTTAAAAAAAGTCATCAGGAAACAACAGCTCCTGCACAAAAAAAAAGAAGAGTATTCCACCGGCTCGTCTGTCAGCAAAGTGGATTATCCCAATAAACTGGAAGCACTTTAAATCAAACTGTTTCAACACCGATAATTGGTTTAAGGACTTTTTTAAAGCGTTGCGTTCTCCGAGCCTTTGACAAAAGGATTTGAATAGCCCTGGGACTTCTTATAGTCTTAAATAGTGCAGGGATTAATGGGATTTAAGCACAGAATTCTGGAATTTCTTTATTAGCTAGTGGCATTCTGAGCTAAAAAAAACAAGATCATCACATCTGTGGATGACTGATAATAGTTTAGCATTGATTTAATATATATTCATATCTATGTTACGTATAAAAGAACTAAAAGAAATTAAACACGGTCACATCCTGAGGGAGACAGGGTTGTGATCATGTTTTTAAATCGTCCATAAGATAGTGGTTTATTGATTTTCAGCGTGAGCTGAAGATCATTCTGCTACGGCAGGCTTTCCAAGTTCAGCCTGAGAATAAAGTCGTTCATTCGAGCAGGTCGGATCAGGTCCACCTCTCACATCCATTTTCCATCAGTGGCCTTAAAGATAAATAGACAGCGATGCCTGTTTCACCCTAACATCGCCACCATTTTCATAAATTACATCAATCTGACCTAAAGATGCTTCAACTATTCTCTTTCACAGATCACAGGGAAGCTTTTTTCCTGTCTACAGAGTAAATGACAGCGTTTTTGTTGAAGGTGACATGTTAAACAGTACTATAATTTCCTCTAAAGACGGAATAAATAACCGAGGCTTGAGTTGGTTGTTCACTAATGATCCATGAGCACTAGGGAAGTTAAATCCTAAAATGGAAGGCTAAAAATACCTGTTAATTTGTCTGCGATTAGTGAAGCACAAATATAAAAAAAAAGAAAGAATCCAGTTTATCCTCCTGAGGTAAACTCCTGTCCTGCTATAAGAACTCTGCTCTGAATGAGTTCCAGGATTCGTTGGTATTTATGTGCATAAAGGCTAATTTAATTAGCTGCAAAATCAAATTCAAAGTCAATGACAAAGAATGCATGCTCACTACTGTCAAACTGACCTCATTCAGGTTCCTCTGACCTTAATTTTTAGGTGCATTTTACCTTAAGACTGATTTTACTGAGTCACTTTGCAGGCTTCATAAAATCTGCTGACACAACAAAAGCAGAATTGCTGCTTTAAAAGCTTCAACGCAGCTTTATGTTTGTCCATAAATGTGAGCATGAGCGGAGAAAGGATATAGACGTCGCCGCAGGCCGACAATTAAACGCTGTCCCGGAGGTCGTTGCCCCCTGCAGCTCAGCTTCCTCCCTGGGTTCATGCTGCAAAGTGAAGGTTCAATATTTATCCCCCAAACAGTTGATGTAATTCACATTTCAGTTCAACTTTTATTACACCTCATTATCCCAAGGAGACAATTTTCTTCAACTTTATTAATCACAGCTGAATTTTATTCATGGATGTCTTCTAATTCTGTTGAACATCAATAAATTTCTAAGAAAAACAGGCTCAGAGTTTTATATTATGATAATCAATGCGAGACTCACATAAAATACACAATCTGCCTCTGTAGTCTTTACACAGTCCTTCCTGATTTCCTATTTTTTATATATTTGTCTTCAGATCAAACAACTGTAAATCTTGGTCAAAGAAAACAAGTAAACACAAAGTGAAGTGGACCAGAGTGTCCTAAAAAGCCAAACGTCATGCCAAGATATAAAGAAATTCAGGAACAAATGAGAAAGTAAGTAATGGAGATCAGTCTGGAAAAGGTTATGTGGCCTCCACAGTGAGAGTCATTATCCGCAAATGGAGAAAATACAGGACAGAGGTGAGCCTTCCCAAGAGCGGCTGGATAACCAAAATTACCCCAGGAGCAGCAAAGCGCTCATGCAAGAGGTCACAAAAAGCCCCGCAAACACCCCAAAGAAGTGCAGGCCTCACTGGCCTCAGGTGGTCATAAGAAGTCTCATAAGAAAGAGAGACTGGACACAAATGGCTGCGTGGCACAGCTCCCAGACAGAAACCACTGGTGAGCAGAAAAGAACATTAAGCCTCATCTCAATTTTGCCAGAAAACTGCTTGATGATCCTCAAGACCTTTGGGATAATGCTCTTTTATATCTGGTGACAAAGAGCCTCATCCCATCAGTAAATGTCCAGCCTTCTGTTACTGACCTCGAGCTGGAACCAACTTGGGTTCTGCAGCAGGAAAAATGATCCAGAACCCAGCAGCAGGTTCACCTCTGAGTGCATGAAGAAAAACAATATGCAGACTTTGAATGCTGAATTACAACAATTCTGCAAAGATGAGCGGGTCCAAATTCCTTCAAAGTACTTCACTGTTTTCACACCAGGTCACGTAAGTTTGGATTTTTCTCCTCCATTAATATTGATTAGAAATTAGGAAACACCTTTTCACACCACCGTACTAATTTAAAAAAATGCTGCCTTCAAATGCTGTCAGGAAACTACAGAGGAGGAATATTTAACTTTGAGGGTTATTGAGCTGGATTTATGGCGTCATTTGATAAGTGACTAGCGAGTGACGTCCCCTTCAGTTGGGTGATTTCTCATGAATCTTTGTGATATGCTTGTTTCTAAAAGCATTTCTGGCATCCCAGCATTGTATTCACAACAAGTGTGTCATGAATGTCTCTCAGCTGCTGTTTTGTTGTGTTATTGCGAATGCAACCGCTGTAAATTAATTATGATCTTATGTAACGTTGTGGCGAAAGCTGCAAAACATTTAGCATGTTTAGTTTTTATTTTGAGATATTCAGCTGTGATGTGTTTGTTCTGAGATGTGCTTTTGATGTCAAGGAGACAACCGCTTCATGTTTCATCAAAGAAACCATTAATGATGTTGTGGCTTTGCTTAAATGTAGTGCAACACAAATGTATTAATATATGCAGAACAGGGTGTTTTTTTTGTCACAGCCGTCATTAAAATAAAAAAAAATCATCATGTGTTTTCCAAAAACGCCTGGAACAGGTTTTAACCTGATTTCAAGGAGAGCCTGAAGGCAGCATCTGCACCAACAGGGCAGAGGTCACCGAACAACGCTGCTGCCACCTTGTGGTGAGACTGTAGAACGTCTTCACCAACTGCAAGAGGTCTATGGAAAAACATTCCTGTGGACTGTGGCAATAAATCAGCTGTATTAGTCACTGGGAGTATTAGTCACTCATCAGGGCATGCACAGACACACGAGGCGGAATGCGTCTGAGCCAGGAAGACACATGTCAGTGTTCGTCATCAACTCAGAATGTTCGTGACACAGTTCGCGTGCTGAACCCTGATCTGATCTGTGAGGATCGGCAGCTTTAAGCCAGATGTTCTACAGGTGTATGGACTCATCAAAACCCCCCCTCCAAGGACCTAGACCTCTACTTCATTAGGACCTTTGCTGGCTACCCAGTGTAACTTCCTAATACACCAATAGTCATCAATGACTATTAATACACTGTTTTGCTAAAAGTAGACAAGCTCCTCCACACCAGACTCTGCCATTCATGTCATTATGGACCTTTTGTGCACTGGATTGTTGATTTTGGATGCATGAGCCAATACTTTAAATATAGTTTATATTAGCTTATTTTAATCCAGATTCCTGCAGGGTAACTGAGGATGATGGCGGCGACCCCTGCAATAAAAGACCCCATATAGACAACCACTGTCATCGCTTTTATTAGCACAGGAAATATAATACGCATTGGTAACTATAATGGTCATTCATTGAAACAGTCTCGGTGTTGAAGTGCGTGCCGCCTCCTGCCTGGTTGTCTTCTCTGCTGGGAATCTTACGAAGAGAAAATGGCTTCTAATAATTATTAACAAGATTTGGGGTGGGCATAATGCTCTGGTTAATCTCCTTGGGGCCTCGGGGAGTGACTGTTAAAAGGGGGCAGGGCTCCATTCCAGAAAGCAGGTTCAACAAACTCTGAACTGTGAGTTAATGAACCCTCAGACTTGGAGTTGTTGTCGGTACCAGAGCTGGTTGGCTCAGTTCAGGCACAGAGGATATGAAGTTTATTCACGTGCTGTGATATTTGAATATGAGGGCAAAAAGAAAAATGCACACAGCTGCAGGCAGGTTTGTAGTCACTTGACAACTTTCATAACTATTAATAAATGAGACCTGAGATGCACCCAGGATTTACTCTTTACAGTTTTCACAGTGTGGTGCTGTTTTGTAGAAGTATTCCACACAAACATAGTTTGCACACAATGGTTTTAAACTAACCCAAATCATCCAGGGTAATTCCCACACACACTTACTAACCCCTTATCTATGCACATTCTGATAGACAGGAGGGATTGGCACCTGGAAGGCGTTTGGAAGGACGCTATGTTTCATGCACGGCTCATTGTTAGGACGTCCGGCTGCAGATGTGTGGAAGTGGAGCTCATTAAGAGAACAACACACAGATAAAAGTAGTGCGTGTGTAGATAGGGGAGGGAACACACCTGAGTTTGCTGCATCTACAGCACAAATGGTGGCCATTATTTTAGAAATGGATAATTAAATGATGGATGATTGCCTCATATTCAACTGCATCCTAATGTCAAATGACATAAGTAATGATAATGCTATCATTGTGGTGGAGGTTTCTGCTCCAGCGTTGAGGGAACGCTGTTTTTTTAGCTGTTTGTGTCTGTGCTTTTCTCGCCAGACAGAGGATGTTTTTGCCAGAATAGATGAAATGCTGCACCTTACAGACGATAGGGTGAGGGAGAAGGGAAAATACCGGCTCCACTGACAGTCTCGGGACAAGCATGACGATTCTCCAAAGCCGCTCTGAATGAAGTGTGTGTTTTCATAGCATCGAGAATATGTGTGTGTGTGTGTGTGTGTGTGTGTATTGCTTTCCTGTTTCCATCAGCGTGTTATCAACCTTGCTTGAAAACAGGCCGTATCTCATTCTCGCAGGAAGACTGCATTATATTACTCTGTGATTAGAGGAAGCAGATTTCCCTGGATGTGCGTGTCTGTTCGCCGCACGCACATCTGAGCTGGTGTTACTTGTTATGGAACGGTTCACCTCCAAATGCTGGAATTTTTGACATTTGATGAGACTTGTTCTTCTTTGCCACAAAAAAATGTGTTTTTAATTCCATTGAACTGAGATCAGACATGGATTTAAAGTCATAATTGAATAACAGGACATTAGTATGAAATAAATATATAATATATGCATTTATACCTGTCACAGAGGTCAGAGCTAAAGGTCAGAGAGGCCTTTATCAACTACATCCCAAGACTATAGGGTCTCTTTAAATGTTAAGACACACCTTTTACTAGCTTTTATGTGTAATATGTTGCATGCATTGTTGCATTTTCTGCACGAATTGTTCTATAAAAAATGCATTATATATATTTATTTGTTCAATGACATGAGGCAAAAGCAGGCAGAGTGTGTGTGTGTGTGTGTGTGTGTGTGTGTGTGTGTGTGTGATATTCACACCTATCAGAGGGTCCTGATAACACCTGGGAAGGATTTCTTGTGCATTTTTTTGTTTTCTTCACACTCCACCCCCTGGGCCGTCCTATCGTAAATACTCTACTATAGGCGCAACATAATTCACAACTCAACCCCCCCCCTCCCTCCCTCCCTCCCTCCGCTTCGAACCAAGTTGCTCATTAATCAAACCGTCTGTCCAGCGGCTGACACGAGACAGGAATCCTCTGCACAAACAGGTACGAGGTGGATTTAATTTCTTTTCAACATCTTTCCACAAAATATTTGCGATCGAGAACGAGAAAACGAGAATTTGATCAGCTCATCTGTTTTTGTCGCTGCAGCAAGTAGCGGCTACGAGGAAATAACAGACGGCTTTTAATGGAACCTGGTGTTTGTTTGTTGGGTTTTTTTAGACAAACAGGAAGGAAAGCTAGTTAGGAAACATCTTTATTGCTCACTCTGAAATCCTTCGAAATCACTGCCATTGAGGAATAGGTGTTACAGAGAATCTTATATCATACGATCAAATAGGAAGAAAAGTGAGTTTTATAATAATAAAGTTAAATAATTCAGCGATGGATTAATGCATTAGGAGCATTTCACTGTTCAACTCTAACTGAAGTTATATAATGTCCGGTTTGTATCTGCAGCAGTGGTTTAACTGTAGATCTGATGGGGTGTATCCTGCTTACTGCAGTTTCTAGGACTTGTGTGTGAGATGCAAGGAAAGCTGCAGGGCGAGATCTGGGATTCACAGAAAGCTTGTAATAATTACTGAAACAAAATAAGGTAGGTGCATGTATTCGGCCACCCTTGTGGTTTTTATTGATTTAACTACCTTTACCACTAAGCTCAGTGACCTTTGACCTACATACACAGGGGAAAGCCAACAAATGGGAAAAGGGTGTTTAAGGTGACCAGCTGCCAGTTGTTCTAATCTTTGCCTTTAAAGCCGTTAAAACAACTATAAAATAACCTGAAAACAAAGATTGTTCAACATCACGGTTTAGGGTAAGGATTAACACATTTTCTGCTCACATGCCACAAACAGTCGACTGAGGTATGTTTAATCACATTTGTACAGGACAGCTTAATATGTGAATAAAGGTGCTGTGGACAGATAAAAGTCAAACAAGCACAAAGCCGGGGGAGGTCATTTCAGAGGGTGATGCTCATATCTTTTGTGTCTTCCTGCCCACAGTCATGTACCTGTACCTGCTGGGGCTGGTGGTGCTCTACTACGTCTACCGCTGGCTGAAGGAGCTGCCCCGGGTTTCGGACAAGGGCGCCAAGTACGTGTACGTCACGGGCTGCGACAGCGGCTTCGGGAACCTCCTGGCGCGGCACCTGGACAAGCAGGGCTTCAGGGTCATCGCCGCGTGCTTCACGGAGAAAGGCGAGGAGGACCTGAAGAAGTCCTGCTCCGGAAACCTGATCACGACGCACCTGGACGTCCGGTCCAAGGAAAGCATCGCCAAGGTGGCGGCCATGATCAAGGACAAGGTGGGGGAGCGAGGTGAGAGTTTTTTGATTTATTTTACTTTCCTTTCAAGTTGGAACAACTATTAAATATCAGATTACTCTGTGTCATATTCTGCACGTGTTAACACGCTTTGGATTTTCTTCTTTCTGCTACGACGGAGCTGAGTCATAAATTGTGATTCCTCCAGGTTTGTGGGCTGTAGTGAACAACGCCGGCGTGGCCGTGCCCTCCGCCCCACATGACTGGCTGACCATGGACCACTACAGGACCATGCTGGACGTCAACCTGATCGGCGTGATCGGCGTGACACTGAGCGTCCTGCAGCTGATCAAGAAGGCCAGGGGGAGGGTGGTGAATGTCGCCAGCGTGTTCGGCAGGATCAGCGCCACCGGAGGCCCCTACTGTGTCTCCAAGTTCGGCGTGGAGGGTTTCAATGACTCCCTCAGGTGAAGCTCTAACCCGCTTCTTTCTTTCTTTCTCTCTGTGCCACACTTTGCTCAGTAGATCTAACGAAGCGCTGTGTCTTGCTTAGGGTGAACATGCTGCCGTTCGGCGTTAAAGTCCTCTGCATCGAGCCGGGCTTCTTCAAAACAAACGTGACCGATGTCGGCATCCTGACCAGAAACGTGAAGGCGCTGTGGGACGCCATGCCCCAGGAGGTCAGAGATGACTACGGACCCCACTATATAGAGAGAGGTACAATCTAACCACTTTTTATTTTTATTTGTCGGTGTTTTGAAATCAGCTATTTATTTCCGCCTGTTTTCCTTCCCAGCTTTTAAGCTGATAGCAGAAAAAATCGCACAGCTCAGCGACGGGGATCTGATGAAGGTGGTCGGCTGCATGGAGCACGCCGTGTCCGCCGTGCACCCTCGCACCCGCTACTCCCCGGGCTGGGACGCCAAGCTCTTCTGGCTGCCGCTGTCCTACATGCCCACCCGCATATCGGACTACATCTTGAACAAAGAGGCCATTCCAATCGCCAGGCAGATGCAATAAACTGCACTTAGTTACCAGTTAAACCAGTGTCTTTTCATTTTTCTTATTCCTTATGCAAACAGTGTGAAGCAAATATGCATCGTCTCTGAGTTGAAGGTGCAACTGCTCAGTATCAGCTTATCACCTGACGTTGTTTGAAAGGTCAAGGAAGAGCAGTAAAAGAGGGAAAAATACATTTCACAGATTGTAGATAACACATTAAACTATTAATTTCATAAAAAGCAATAAAACTTCTATATAGAGCTTTCAGATCAATGTAATGCCCAGTAATTTAATTAACAGTTACTGACAGTGAAATACTGTAAAAATAAAGCTCAGCCTAATTATTATACTGTTGTGATGCAGCAGGACGCAAACAGGTTCGTATTTTCGTTTCTGGAAGTTTTTAAAGCTTTTTTTGACACTTGCGAACGTTGACTGAACCTGAACGCACCTTCTAGCAGCAGCTGCTCGGTTTAACGGGGGGGCGGGACAAAACCATCACACCTTGACAGTGATTGGCTAACGTCGCGTGACGCGTCACGGTGAGCCAATCAGAGCCGGAGCTCGGCTGCGGTGGGTTGTTCTTTGAACGCAGACCGGCACGCGTGCAAACAAACATCAGGAGTGCAGAGAAGAGATCGATGATTAATTCTAATTGTTGGTAAAGGACTAATTAAGGTTAATTGACCTTAAAGGGAAGAACTTTAATCTAACAACACCACGGACGATGCCCCCCCCCCCCATGACAAAGTTTATGTGTAAGTATTTGTCTCTGCTAAGACTGGCTTTTTAAACGTGCCCCCTCTGAAATGCCATTTTTCTTGATATATTACAACTGTTTTTGCGAATATAGTTAATTATAGCTCGTTAACAGCCCAGTTGAAGGTGCAAATGTTCAGGGCCAGCTTATCTAAGACTCCTTGGCCTTGGTGGATGTGTGAAAGGTCAAGGAAGAGATTCGAGATAATGCAATATTAAACTATGCTAATTAAAAATTAAAACTCTGTGCGATAAATGTAGAATCATTGGTAACACTTGTTTTCTTCTTATTTCCTATGGAAGCTGTGACAAAGATCCTGTCATTTTTGTGCTTAATGATGAATCAATGAAGTGCCATTATTTAAATTATATGTAGAAACTCAGTGACATTTTTCCTTTTATTAAATCACTACTAAATACTGAAACTGAACTTGTCACTTTTCAAGTTTTGCAGTTTTATTTTTTGTTTTTAAGTCAATTTAAAAGAAAAAATGTATTTCACTAAGCTCAATTCAGAACTAAAATTTCTGTTTGCTCAATTACACATAACTGTAATACTTATTACCAATAATCCAATTTATACCATATTAAGGATATGTTTACCACACAAAGCTACATGCATTGTAGGAATTTATACTCTTACAGTCAGTGATGGAAAGTAACAAAGTACTAGTATTAAAGTACTATTACTTTACATTTTGTACTAATGCATTTCACAGGGAAATATTGTATTGACATGTTTTATTTTATGATCTTACATTATACAATTTATAGTTTTGCCATTTCTATTACTAATGTACTCTTAAAATAAAAGTAAAATGAATGCCACCAACAATGTATTTAGTGATAAATATAACTCCAAAAGACTTGCACATGTTATCTTTTAACATTAAATTCATGTTTACTTGTATTTTTTATAGTTTACAGTATTTAAACTTATGATTGAATTTAAATACATATTTCATAGTATTTGGTGTACAGCACAGATAAGCAGTAGTGTTATGGAATAGTAAATACTTTTGTTTCCTTACTTAAGTAGAAATTAGTGGTATCTACCTCACTGGAATTACTTTTCCTAAATTATTTTAGGCCATATTAAGGGATTTTCTACCAGGAAGCACATTTAACCTGGTGTTCCTTCAATTCTAACCAATCCATACAGTTTTCATTAAAATTCCTTAAGGACAAATACACAAGTGTACATTATCCTTATTGTGCTCAAAGTATTATAATTAGTAGATTTTAGCTCACTCGCTGTTAGTAGTGTTGAAAACAGCAGTAGCTCTTGCCAAAATGTGACTACAGAATAAGTTTTATTACTTTCATACTTTTAATCAGTACTTTGCTTAAAAAGCTTGTTACTTCATACTCCTAGTATCTATGCTTCTACCTCCAATAATAAGTTTCACCCTTTAAAAGTTTAAACAAGCACACATCCAATATTTGTCCACCGTTTTATTTCAGCATTCGACAAACCGCAACACAGGTCAGAAAGCTCAACATGGCTTTAGCGCCATCGTGTGGTCAGAGTGGGGGAGGGCAGCCATTTCATGAAACTCCCCAGGACAAGACTCAGCTACAACATAAAAGCTTCAGAAATATACAGTTGACAAGTTTATTTTTTTTATGTAAAGACAGCGTTTATTCCATCTTTCTCACAATGGAAACATTAAATAGAACTTTTTCAGGATGACGGGAATATTTGTATTTTTGACATGTTTTACAAACCAAGTGCTCCTAACCACAGAACCCCCCCTTTTCCTTTGATTTCTCCTCTATAGCGACAACAGATGATTAATATGTTTATGAGTGCTCCTCTGCCAGCTTCTCAGCCTTCTGGACCACCTCCTCGATGGGGCCGACCATGTAGAAGGCCTGCTCAGGGAGCGCGTCATACTCTCCTGAAACGGAAAATGGATTGAATGTAGGTGAGATTTACAGGCACAGTAAAGATATTTTTTACAGGTATTTTCTACTGAAACTTACCAGCAAGGATGTTCTGGAAGCCCTTTATGGTTTCCTTGAGGGGCACCAGCTTGCCCAAGTGGCCGGTGAAGACCTCGGCCACCTGGAAGGGCTGGGACAGGAAACGCTGGATCTTACGGGCGCGGGCCACGGTCAGCTTGTCCTCCTCAGACAACTCATCCATACCCAGGATGGCAATGATATCCTGCAGGGATTTGTAGTCCTAATGGAGGAAAAGGACTGTTAGCATGATGTTTAGCTGGTTCATTAAAAAAAAAAAATTCCTCATTAAATCCTGCACCTGAAGGATTTTCTGCACGCCACGGGCGATATCGTAGTGCTCGCTTCCGACGATGTTGGGGTCCATGATACGGGAGGTGGAGTCCAGAGGATCCACGGCGGGGTAGATACCCAGCTCAGCGATGGCGCGGGACAACACGGTGGTGGCGTCCAAGTGAGCGAAGGTAGTGGCGGGGGCGGGGTCAGTCAAATCGTCAGCAGGCACATAGATGGCCTTTTGGAGAGAACTCAGACTTAATTTCTTAAGTTCTAATAACAGATATTTATCAATGAAGAGTCATCAATGAGAGTTTACCTGCACAGATGTGATGGAACCCTTCTTGGTGGTGGTGATTCTCTCCTGCATGGTACCCATGTCAGTGGCCAGAGTGGGCTGGTAACCCACAGCGGAGGGGATACGACCCAGCAGGGCAGACACCTGAGAAGCAACCAGAGGATTTGAGGTTTTCATTTAATCATGTATAAAGTTTATCCAAATGTTCTTTTAACACTATTAACAGTCGTTTCAAGGTTTAAGCTGTGGCTGCACCGACCTCAGAGCCAGCCTGTGTGAAGCGGAAGATGTTGTCGATGAAGAGCAGCACATCCTGACCCTCCTGGTCACGGAAGTACTCTGCTACGGTCAGTCCAGTCAGAGCCACTCTGGCGCGGGCACCTGGGGGCTCGTTCATCTGTCCGTACACCAGCGCCACCTGGTGGGAGGAGGAGGGAGAGGTCAGTGTCTGACACCAAACATGTCCTTAAGGGTCATGTCTGCCAGAGGCTTGTTAAAACTCACCTTGGAGGTGGTGTCCTTCAGGTTGATGACACCAGACTCAATCATTTCATGGTACAAGTCGTTTCCCTCACGGGTACGCTCCCCCACGCCGGCAAACACGGAGTAACCACCATGGGCCTTGGCCACATTGTTGATCAGCTCCATGATCAATACAGTCTTGCCCACACCAGCACCACCGAACAGACCTGTGAGCAAGCAGATACCCGATTAGCATTTATGATGCGAGATCTCAGTATTTAAGTAGTAGATGAGGTTTTCCTCCAAACCACAAACCTACCAATCTTTCCTCCCTTGGCATAGGGGGCCAGCAGGTCCACCACCTTAATGCCAGTGACCAGAATCTCCTGCTCCACACTCATGTCAACAAACTCAGGGGCTTCAGCGTGGATGGGGGCAGTCCTGTTGGAGGAATCCATCAGAAGTGGTACAGCACACCCAACTCAAATTTGTAATTCTACGACATTTAGTTTCCTGTCAAGGTCATTGCATTGAGATTATTCCGACAGCGGACTTACTGCTTGGTGGAGATCGGACCCCTCTCGTCGATAGGCTCGCCAATGACATTCATAATCCTGCCCAGTGTCTCGGGACCCACTGGGATTCTGATGGGGGCTCCGGTGTCCAGAACTTTCTGTCCTCGGACCAAACCTTCAGTACCATCCATAGCAATAGTACGCACTGTGTTCTCACCTAAAGACAAAGTCATAATGTTAGTTTTCTATTTTGACTGTCAAGTTCCTGCCTGTATATTAAAGAAAAAGGGTGTAAGTGACATGACTGCTCACCAAGATGCTGTGCCACTTCCAGAACTAGCCTGGAGTCACGGCCGGCAACCTCCAGGGCGTTGAGGATGGGTGGAAGTCCCTCATCAAACTGGACATCCACAACGGCACCGATGACGGCAACGATGCGGCCACTGGGCAGGGCAGCGGCGGCGGCAGCAGGTGCAACATAATCTCTGCCTGTAGAGTCATGCAGACAGTGTGTGCATTTAGCCCAGTGTCATACATGTATGCCGTAGGTGTGACCTTGTCACCCCGCTGGTGCTCAATTGTCCATTAGCCTTTGATTTCAGGGTTAAATGATGTGCAAAAAAGTATTAAGGGGAAGATTCTTCATGTCTCTTAACACCTGTGAAAATGTTAGATATCGTGCAATATTACTTTCAGTTTGGTGAAATTGTTATGCTTCTTAAAAGCAAAATACATCTCCAGTAAAACTTATTGTATAGTGTCAAATGCTATTAATATTGAATGTAATGTCCAGATCTAAAGTCCTAGGCTACTGTTCTGTGGGCTGGATGGATCAACCTAAATCAAATAATTCAGAAACCTAAAAGTTTGTTAAATGATTTTATTAGGATACTGGTTTTAAAGTGCCAGCTGTCAAAAAAAAAAAAAAAAAACAATGAATTTGCGTCTAAATGTGATTATTTGGTGCAGAGACACAGCTGCGCGTCTCAATGTCAAATGACTGTTGCAGGCTAATGTGAGCTGAACTATGATTCAGCTGTTTTAACCTAAATGAGCGAGTGATGCCCTAAAATAAAAACAAAAAAGCGAACATGTGAAACAACATTAGACTTTAATCAGCAGAAACTTAACAGACGAATGACTGAACATGAGACTTTGACAGCTGAATGAAGTGTAATGTTATTTCAAGCTAGCAGCTACACGGCCTAGCGGTTTTTGGTGCATTAATGATCTTAAACTCATTTATATAATGAGGTATTATTACACTAAAAGCGTCTGACCCGCTGCTGGACGCCTCTAACCTTGCTAACGTTAATCTAAGCAGCCAGCGTCGCGCCGCCGCATGTCATTACACAAAGGTCATTGCTGCTAACGCAAGAAACGCACAATCTGGCGGTTTTTCTGCCGCATCTCATCTGTCAGTGGGAGCAAATGCGTGTCTACGTGTCACGTTAATGTCTTGTAACAGCTCCGTTAGTGCGCAATTTTGCAGATTCCGACATCACGGCCTACTCCCGGTCAGCGTGTGGCTAGCATAGCTTAGCATAGCAGCTAGCCCTCCGCTGACAAGCGCGTGACGCCCGAAATTGCGTCTTTTCCCTAACGCGGTTCCGTACCGAAAAAAGGCGCCGTGCACGGCGGACTTACGTGAGAGGACGGCCGGGGAGCCGACGAGGGCCTTGAGGGGCTGGACCCCAGGCTTCAGAGCCTGCAGAGCCCCGGTGCAGCAGCGTCCCACAGCTCCCAACATTGTCAAAATGGCTGAAGGTGGAAAGAGACGGAGGAACTCGGGGCTTTATAATGAATGACGGTGGGGGCGGACTGCGCATGCGCGCAACGTCACACGGCCGCACTGGGCATGCGTAGACCGGCGGACGTCAACAAAAAAAACAAAAAGACCTCTTGACACTCTGTCCTCCACAGAGCTGGCCCATAAATGTGACTGTAAGAGGTTATACACACTGTATGTCATTATTAGAAATGATCAGTTTACGTTAATGAGGATGTAGGTAGAAACGGCTCGTGCACTTTTGGTGCAAATATTCTCTTTTTGGTGTCGTAGTCCACAAGTACACAATGTCCCATATGAAGGAAAGGGCTGCACCCTGCTCAACTTAGTGTTTGAGTTCTGCTGCGATCAACACATTGAAACTCATTTATTTTATGTATATACATGCGATAGTACCTTTTAGAAAAGACTTGCATTTCTGGTTATTTGCCTACATTTTTCATATATAAATAAATTCCTGATCAATTAAAGCCAAACAAGGAAACACATGCTGATAACATTTATCACCACTGGTTCATTCAGTTGCTTTTTAATGTTGTATCTGTGGAGACACAGTTTTTTACAATTCACAATTGCTTGTATTTGTCCCAGTATATATAATATTTATACATGGGTCAGTGACAAATAAAAATGTCAAATGGTATAACCAATTTAAAATATTTAATCCACTTGGAACATATGATGAGTTGAGACTGTTTTTTTCGTGCCATCATTCATGTTTTTTTTTACTGTAAGAGTGCATGGGGCCTCGGGTCATAATACTATATAAACCTATGATGATCTTACCCACAGAAAAATAAAAATCAAAAAGAGATAACAAAAAAGGTTTCATTTACTTTTCCTGTGTATTTGTGTCACACCAAACTGGGATGAAGGCTTATATCTCCTGTGTCTAATCTTTTTCCTCCTGAGCAATAAGACGCACTAAATCTCATTCTTGTCTCCTTTTAAGTTTCTCTTTGTGATCTCACGCTGGTAAGTCAGAGCGCTCTCTCCATGAACTCAATCTATTCTCATCCCAGCTTCAGTTCATGCTTCTCATACTAAGCTCAGTCAGACCAAATAGTTCTCCACAAGCACTCATTGATTTCTCAGACCTGGATCAATGTTCTGGTTGTTTCTAATCATCTATCATGATTTACTCTCCAGAGCACCAGGTGGCGCTGCTGCTGCACCTTAAACCAAGCGTAGCAGATATAAGATCAGGGATCTCCAACCTAGGTTCAGGCAGTAACACACCTGAACCTACTAATGAAGGTCCTCCTGGTTGATTAGTAGGATCAGGTGTGTTACTGCCTGGTTGGAACAAAGACCTGCAGCCACAGTGACTCTACAGGACCAGGGTTGGAGATCCCTGATCTAATAACTGCTGGATATGATAGACAGCAGATAGTCAGTGGCTGTGAAGACTTGTATGGGGTCGATGATGGAGGTAAGAACGTTGTGGACTGGAGTGTGACAGCGAGCAGCTCTATGATTAAAGCCCTGGAGCCACTAAATAAAACTCACCCCTGCAAAGATTTCAGCAACATGCTAATCCATGCACTGTATGAAAATACATAATTTCAGACAAAGGGACATAAGTCTAGTGCTTCTAATGCTTCTTAGTTAAAGAGAACTATCAATGTCTCCTCTCCTGCAGCCAGAATCATATCAACCTCAGACTGTAACAAAATTCAGTTTTATGTTCAAGACATGATTGTTTTTTTTCAAGGATCAAGTTATACTGAACCAAACTGAAAACCTTACATCTTTTGCACCCTCCCAATGCTACTGCATAGTAGCTCCAGTGTTGTTCTTTCCAATGGAGAAATAAAGGAGCTCTCACATTTGTCTCCTGAGCTGTAGAAGAGCAAGTGTTGAGCAGTAAAAACTTCCTGTGGGTAAAGCATAAACTACACAACATCCTATTAGTAGTATACATATAAGTAGTAAAAAATCTCAATTGTTAACATCTAGAACTGCAATTAAGGCCTGTACATTGCTATGGCAGGAGTATCAGCCCATATAAATCCTTTTTAATATTATAACTCTAAGAGTAAATTAAGTAAATGCAGGACTTTTATTTGACAGTGCAGTGCACCACATTAACACTAGAGGGTGCTGTTGTACCAATATAGGTAGAGAGGATGTATCTGTGCAGGTTTATGCGGTGTGTGTGTGTGTTTGCTGTGTATTTCACTGAAAAAACCTCAAATAAGTCCTGTGTTTAGCCTCAGTTTAAAGCAAAATGTATATTCTCAGCAATTTTGTTCAATGGTAGCAAGGCTGCGTTGTTCCACATTTTAAAATACAGTAGCTTAGAATATGTGTATATATCAATCTCAAACAATCCATCTTAACTGTGCACAGTCCACACAGCATGTTCGATGTGATGGTGAAGTTCATTAGGTTCAGCATTTACAGAATGTCAGATATGTCCTTGGATTTCATTCAAGCATGATTTAAAACATTCCTACAGAGGTTTTAGGTATTACTGTAATTTCACAGCTTTTGGCATCACTACTGCCCACATATGACTGATACCTCTCTACTAGTCTGTATTTGTCCTTGAAAACATGATAGCGCGTATTTGATTAAAGCATCTGTTGCAGTCCCAAGGTAAAGCCAGATTGTCAGCACTCTCACTCACTTGATGTCAGAGTCAGATTTTTTTAATTTCTTCTGGTAGAGTCGCTAAAAAAAAACCTTTCCACACAAGTTGACAGTCTGTTGTGGTTGCCATCGCGTCGGAAAGGCCGGATGATACAAGAAGGGACATGAGCCGACGCAGCAACCTGGTTACGGCCTGAAACAGGTGTGCTCAATCCATCATTGGAGGTTTGATGGCCCACATCATGAGAAGAACCTGTATTTTAATCTATAATAAATACCTTTTATTCAGTGGTGGCCAATGTTTCCCTCTCCAAACAAATTCCCCCCTTTGTTTTGTCTGTGTGGACTTGGCAAAAGCAGGAGGGTTTAAAGCAGTTGTTTGGCGGTGTTTCACAGCCGTGTAGTGTCTGCACGTCTACATATTTGTCAGGCAGTGCACCGGTTTGCTGCAGACTGAAATATTTATCTCAGACTTTTTGTGCATTCATGCTCCTCAGAGGATGATTCTGACTTTGATGGTATCAGTATGGGGTCACACTTATGTGTTTTTTTTTCTAGGGGAAAAGTCAAACAGAAGAAAGCGACGGCGCGGCTTAAAGATGATATTTGACTGAGTGTGTCAGGATAAATATTCTCTGCTTTACAACAACTTCTGGCCAGGGGGAAGCTGAAGGGGCTGAAGCAGCACGACGCCTGGCGTCTGATCAACCTTCATTTATTAAGCTATTCAGGTTCAGGCAAGGTAGCAAAAAAAGTCTTTAAAACTAAAGTTTAAAACGGCTAAATTGCATTAATTTGACTCTCGTCTATGCACATACACACAAACGATATTTACAAGAGTGCAAAATCTTTCAGTGAGAGTGCAAAAAAAAAATCTTTTAGTGTCGGAATGTAATAAAAAGGTAAATTACAGGTAAACTACAGTGGGATATAGGAGACAGCCTGCGGGAGGAAAGTGGAATCTAAGGCATTTTATCCCCCCAGACGCAGGCAGGGCCCGTGACATTTTGTTTCCACTATAGAATGCAGAGCATCAAATTCTGGGGCCGCTGGTAGAAAGAAAATCTTTTTTTTTTAATTATACAAGCTAAATACTGGCGTGCAGACATCACAATAACTGTTCTATGTAAATACACCTTGAAGATGTATCAGCAACATGAATGCTTCTGGCACATGAAGCAGACTCCTGTTCCATGACAAGGATAATTCACTTTTATCCCGTGTGTGGTGTAGAACTCAGCCGCCTTCAGACTGGTATGAAAACCTGTCGGGACACATCTGTTTTTGTTGCTCCGAGTAATCTTAGGGAATTACAAACGTATGAATAGGTGCGATTGGACCCGCGTACACGTTTTTAGGGTTGTAACTGTCTGATTACGACGTTATGCGGTACAAATGGTAGCTGGTGTAACGGAGCCACCCGGGGGGGTGGTGGAATCTCATGGCGCTAAGTGGTGGCTTCAGCAGCCTCGTAAAAAAGAAAGTTCTGTTTTTCCTCCTCTCCTCATCCCACGCACCTTTTTTTTTTTTTCCCCTCGGAAACGACTTGCTCATTAAAATTCAAATCTATGGCATTACATAAAAAAGCCGTGGCCTGCTCTTTATTGATGCCCTTTTATTGGTGTCTGCATCTGCTTGCTCTTTTCCATCTTTATTCATTTATTTCCACACACGGTGCGACGATGTGGGGGTCTGCGTTTGGAAAGCCTTTTTCTGCTGAACAGTTAATGCACGTTTTAAAAGCAGCGCGGCCGACGTGTGGGCTTGAGATTTCCACCATAAAAGTGAAAAGTTAACTTTTGAAAATGTGAACTTTGACTTTTTTTTTTGCAGGATGGATCATATTGAAATCGGGGGTGCATGCTGTGTCCTTTAATCTGCTCGATCTGCCACCTGGAACAGCACCAGGTGTTGAAGCCAATTTTACTAGTGGTTGCAGCATGGGAATGACCGCGGAGGCCGAGGCCCAAAACGCATTTTCACCCCTGCACGTGATCATGGGAAAAGGATCAGCTGTAAACTTGTGTCACGATCACAATTTAGATCCAATCTGACCAAATCTACAAGTCAGGAAGAGTCACATGATTAGACTCTTAACATATCATAGATAGATGTGTGTGTGTGTGTGTGTGTGTGTTGCATTAGCTACCTACCAACCACTGCTTAGTGATGGAAAATAGGTTTTTATTTCTGCTGCTGGTCGAACCACTCATAACGCTGCACATGTAACGGCTCCATCCGTAATACGGATATTTATTTAGGTGTAAATCTTGGGGGTCATCCCTTGAAACGGGCCGCGGAAGCCTGATTCACGGAGGCCCATATATTTTTCAGTGGGAGCATTCTTCAGTGACATCCCTCCTTTTCTTGCTTTCAGTGATACGGCGGGCAGGAAAAACAAGACACCATTATCCCCCGTTGTGGAGCTATGTGACCCAGTTGCAGCGTTTTTTTTTTTTACACACTGGAATCACAATTTCGGGGAGTTGTGAGACTTTCGGTGAAAACGGACGCACCACGGCTCAATAAGAGCTGCACTGGTGTGTGGTAACAGCGAGGCCAGAACAGATTGACCTTTTAGGATGAAAAAGAAATGAATACTTATGTTATATTGATGTATGAATGACATGAAGGTGTGAATGGTGTGATATGGACTTGTCGACAGAAAGATAAACGCCTCCCCCTGTCAGACAAGAATCACACACATGTATTTATTTGACCCGTCATACTTACTTGTCGTGTCGGGAGAAAGAACAACAAACGCCGCCTCTGCCTGTTTCCACAGGTGAATCACGGCGCGCTTCTCCTGAAAAAGGCGTGTTGCCTTAAGGATAAATCCTCTATTCAAACTCTCAGCAGGGCCAAGGCCTGGAGGCTCACGTTGCAAGGGAATAAAAGACACTTCAAAGCGGCTATGATCAATATTTTTACGGCAGCAACAGGCTGAAATTATTGTGCACGGATTGAATCTTTCTGCATGAAGGTTTAGTATTTAACTCCTTTAAATTTAAAGCAAGCAAAAGTGCCACTATGTGGGTGGTTCCTCCTCCTCTACTGTGAAATTAAATAAAGGCAAAGTGATGGGTAACATGAGTAAGATTATAGTCTTTCAACCAGAAAACTTGTAGTAGTAAACTTTTTTTTATATATATGTGCACAACACCTCTGAGAAGCTCATCAAAACCGTTTAACACACACCCACTCGTTGATTAACCTTCGTAAGCAGCGCTTTGCTTTCGTGCTTTAATCACACGTTTTTTTAGTTTTCTTCAAAACCCCTTAAATCAGTTTCCTTGGGAACACGTGAAGACCCGATGCATCACGAAATCTACCTCCGCTGAGGGGTCCTATAGGTGGTCTCTGCCCTGGTTAGAGCTCCCTCTCCACTTTTTCCTGCCAGTTTGACCTGACTTTTTTGGTAAAACCCGCCGACAGGACCCCGCTCACCCCGTCAGCTTTACCCCCTCGTTGTTAAAGATCATGGCAAACAAAGTGAAAGTTGTATTGGAGGAAGGCATTGGTTGCTCTCATGAGGGATGTCGACAGTGTGTGAAGCTGCCTCCCCTCCCACACTCCCTAAAATGGAAGCGAGTGAGGAAAAAAAAAAAAAGGGCCGGCCCTTCCCTTTCATTTACCGCACCTCCAGAATGGCTCAAATGGGAGTCTCATGAGAGCCAGGATATGGTGTAGACGTCTGCAGCCTCCACCGCCGCGCTTGACCTTCATTCTCTGCCGACGCTTTTGTGGATCCAACGGGACTCTCCATTGATGCTGATGAGGACATGGAGCCGCACGCTCTGTGAATGAAAGGATCTCTCCTTGTGGCCAGTGTGAACTTGTTAATTTGTCCGCTACCAGGTGGGGGGGGGGGGATCTCTGCAGGAACGCTGGAAGCCTGAGTCAGCAGCTTTGTGAGTTCTGAACTTCTGATAGCTGCTCACGTACTTGTCAAAGCTTGTTCCAGTGTGTGCAGGTTTCTCTGCAGGTATTACAGCTGGTGCGTGTGTGTGTGTGTGTGTCCATCTCTTTCCTCTACCTCAGGGAAGTCATAGCCATGTTCCCTCCACTCCACTTTCTCCTGCTGCTGTGGGGCCTCCAGGGTCTTTGGGCACAGGACTACGAGGAAGACTATGAAGCAGAGGTGGTGCCTTCAAGGAGGAAGAACAAGCTGTTTACGTCTAACTCCATATCACAAAACGGCAAATGTGAGTCTTAAGTGCTATCGAGTGGGCCTGTGCTGCTGGTGCATGTGGCGCATGCAACAAGGACGTGGCGTCAGGATGCGCCGCGCTGGGATTGATCGTATCTTCCAGCCTATCCAGTCCCATCCATCTCCTGTGTGACGGTTCAGCGCTCCGTTACCCAAATGTTGTATTCGCTCTGGATCCTGTTTCCCCAGGCACATTCTCCCTGTGACATATTCCCGTGAAGATTAATGTGATTTATCCTCAGCCTATATTAGATCCACGACCTCCCCCCCCCCATCCCTGAAGGTTGGCCAGTAACTTTTATTTCCACTCTGAAATTATATGTCACATTCATGAACTTATCACACTCCTCTTGAAAAGGCATCATCCCGTTCTGTAGCGCCTAAGTGCTCGATAAATCACTTTTACCCCCGAAGGCTCCGCGGATAAAATCTTCCCACTGACAAAAATCCATTTAGCCGCGATCAGTTTCGCTCTTTATATTTAGCCGGATACGCAGGTGATGAAAGTTTTTTGATTGAGAGGCCGACGCCTGGCGAGAGCAAATACAGACAGATACAGCGTGGAGGGTTAAAATGATGGAGGCGACAACGGAGTTCAAGTTGCATACTTTTGCATGAGTAGTTGCATAACATATTCCCAGTATTCCCATTCCTGCAAAGAGGTTTGCTGAATCTTAAGGTGGTGCATCACTATAGTTTGCTCTAGCATGACAAATAATGGCGTGGTAGATCTGTGTGACCCTCCCCTTTCTCTCCCGTCTCAGCGCCCGTTGACGCCGCCTGCAGCCTGGAGCTGGCCTTCCTGATCGACAGCTCGGAGAGCGCCAAGGACAACCACGCGCAGGAGAAGCGCTTCGCCTCGGACATCGTGGACCGGCTGCAGGGCCTGCGGCTGCAGACGGGCCGGGCCCTCAGCTCGCGCGCCGCCCTGCTCCAGTACAGCAGCCACGTGGTCATCGAGCAGACCTTCAAGCAGTGGCGCGGCGCCGCCGACTTCAAGGCCCGGATCAGCCCGGTGGCGTACATCGGCCACGGCACCTACACCACGTACGCCATCACCAACCTCACCCGCATCTACCTGGAGGAGTCGGACGCCGGCAGCATCCGGGTGGCCGTGCTGCTGTTCGACGGCATCTCGCACCCGAGGAACCCGGACATATTTTCGGCGGTGGCCGACGCCAAGAACCAGGGCGTCCGCTTCTTCACCATAGGCATCACGCCCGAGGCCAACGAGCAGGCCAACATCGCGCAGCTGCGGCTCATCGCCAGCTCCCCGGCCTCGCGCTACCTGCACAACCTGCAGGACAGAGGCATCGTGGATAAAGTCATCAAGGAGATTGTGAGTAGAAAGGACTTTTTTTTTTTTTGCGTGCAATTAAACTGTGCTCCACTGTGACACATTGAAATGCATTCCTGCTCCCTTGATTCTAATTAGGAAAAAAAAAAGTCAGTGAGTGGATTAGCTTTCTACATTTACAGAAATAACAATTTGACTTGCAAGATAGTTTATTTTCATTGTTAAGATTTGACTAAATGAATCCATATCTTTTGATCTGTATGTCACTTTGCTTCAAACAAGGTTTCCCCATTCTTTTTGGCAAACTGCATGTATTTGTCTGATAATTGCATATGACCAAAGAGTAGAAACTCATAGTGGAATCGAAGCTTTTAAAAAAAACAATTAGACTAACTTATGCCAAAAGATTTATGTTGGTGTCTGTAACTTCTAGATTGACCTAACAGGCACGTTCCCTGTGCTGCCTTTGACCCATTGTCACTGGATTCCTGATGTACACCTGCTACCATAGTAACAGTAGTAGTCTGCTGTCTTTACCCAATGTGGTGAAAGGAAAACGTTTGTCTTAAACTTATGCGATCGCTTTTCTAAACCGATCATCCGGACATCATCTGCTGCACAGCTGCAGACACGATCCAGGCTGCACCATATGCTCCGTATTTGGAGCGATTTGTAGCTGCAGCCAGAAGCAAATGCACGATGCATCCAACCAGCCCGTCAATCATCGCCTCGTACTGCGGTTTACAGGTGGTACGCGTCCAAAAACTATGATAAGAGATCTTCATGAAAAGTTGCACGGCGGCTACTGGATGTTCCGTCCTGTTTTTCCTCCCATGCACGAGCCCAGCGGCACTTAGAGGTTCTCCAGAAGCAGCATCTGGGCCTGCACTGTCCGCGGGAAAAAAATGCTTAACCACGCTATTTTACTGATCAATGCATGTGGTTTGTGTTTAGTCTAGGTGTGGTATTCCCAACGTTCGCCCCCATCCTTGTGTGCAGAATGTGGTTAGCTTTGAAGAGTGAAACAGGCTCATGGGGTGAAAATGGGGGCAAGATGTGTCTGTAACGAAAACAAGCGTCCACTCGCAGAGAGTCGCACTGAACCCCCGCCTGGCGAGCAGTTTAATTGGGCGTTTGCAGGTGTCGGCGGACCCCTGCCTTACCTCATATTTCTAACTCGTTAAGGACAAAAATCTGTTGAACGCGAGGGTCAAATACGCCGATAAAGTGCTGACATTCTTGTGTTTCTGTGCTTTTTCAGACGAGCCTGGCGGATGAAGGGGTAAGCCTCCAGACCGCCGTCCTCTCCTGCAC
Organism: Eupleurogrammus muticus; assembly: GCA_036785175.1. Taxonomy (NCBI): domain Eukaryota; kingdom Metazoa; phylum Chordata; class Actinopteri; order Scombriformes; family Trichiuridae; genus Eupleurogrammus; species Eupleurogrammus muticus. The sequence goes on from JAYKQN010000024.1 coordinate 1,711,127, forward strand.
ATGTTTGTAGGTTTGTGACCCATGGACGCAGCGTCTGACTCTGTGTTCTCTGTGTCTGAAGTGTCCCCTGGCCCAGAGCGCGTGTGCATGTGACAAAGGCGAGAGAGGACCCGCTGGCTCGCCTGTAAGTATTCCGTGTCCTGCATTCAGCGCGCATACAATGAGATTTGTAGATTCTTTTTGATGCACTGCAGAGGCCAGTGCACTGACAAAGCCCCCCCTCGATACAGACATAATTGCAGGGTTTTAGGCGGGGGGGGGGGTTAGTAAATTGTGCGGTTTTCTCTCCCTGCAGCAGTGAGAATAAAGCAAATGCCTCACATTCCTCTCGCAGCTTATTGAGAACAGGTCTAAACAGATATTTACATGGAAAATCAGCAGAATCCCGACCACTCGGGATTGTCTGAGGACGCGACGCCGCTCCCCGCGTGACCTTTTCCCGTCTGCCAGACCCGTGGAGTGAACGCTCCTTTTATTAGACGGAGAAGGTCAACCACGATTGGACGTATCAGTTTTTTCTCAGAGTAATTACAAAAAGCTGTTTCACTTCGCGGGGCAGCGGAAGCTCTGGGCGCAGACAGAGACACCAGAAAGATTAAAATCATGAACGATATCGCACGGCAGCCGAGGGAAGAGCCAGACGGGCGGCGGCGTGGGTCCACATGCACGCAACCCAAACCCAACAGCAGATTTACGGCAAACACGTTGCTCAGCGGCTGTGATTTGCAGCTATTGAACAAGTCATTGTGATAATCCACTAGAACACACACACACACACACACACACACACACACACACACACACTCCTGCTTTTAGAAGTTATTATGCATGTTTTCTCTCCACACGTTTGTTTCATGTCTTTGTCTTCAGGGCAAGAAGGGACGACCTGGAGATGACGGAAGCCCCGGGCAAAAGGGAATGAAGGTGCTCGCTCTGCATTTAATCATCATCATCATCATCATCATCATCATCTGGTTTTCTTAACTAAAGTCCTTCTTTCCGTCAGGGTGAGAGTGGGCTCAGTGGACTTCCTGGTCGGGACGGAGCGGAGGTGAGCTGAGGGGTCTGAAATAAAAGCAACGAATGGGATAAAATGTCGGTTCTTGTTCTGTGGTCTGTGTGGTGACCTGACGCCGCTGTTTTGTGCACACAGGGGAAACCAGGATACAAAGGAGAGCAGGTATTTAAAGGATTCTACCCTTAAATTAAAGGGTTCCCACACAGAAAAATTAAAACGGGGAGAATTATGTGTTCCAGACCCGGGAAAGAGCACGCACGGAACAGGCTGACGGTCGTACAGTGGCATTTCCTCCCTTTAACTGCATCTGTGTTTAATGTCAGGCTTGTTTGAGAGTATCTCTGGTGACTTTTCAAGGAATTTGACCTCAGAGTTCTTCATGTCACTACTCTGCAAACACACACTTGTCCGGCTGAGATCTTTAAAACCTTTTTATTCCTAAAAAAATGTAATTGCACATTAAAATCTGTGTCTTTTCACTTACAAACTTGTTATAAACTGCTTTTTATTGTCCTACAGGGAGACAGGGGGGAATGTGGCACGCCTGGAATTAAAGGAGACAGGGTACGTTGCCTTCAAACCCAAACTCGTGCATAGTTTAATTCTCAGTTTTATCTGATTAAAATTCTAACTACTGACCGTTTTATGAAGTGAAATATTGTTTTGTTTAATAGTAATCATCAAGCTGTAGTTCTAATCTATATTGCATTGCATTGCATTGCAAATTTGAGATCATAATGGACTAGATTTCTAAATCTCCTTTTATATTCCAGGGTCCTGAAGGTGCTGTTGGCCCAAGAGGAAATCGCGGCCCTCAGGTAAAATCTACTATTTTATTTTTTTATTTAATCATTAAATCCAACCGAGCCTTTGCAGGAAAGAAACATATTTTCTCTCCACCTGTCAAGCTGTCAACTTTCACAAGAAATATAGACGGTTTACAGTGGTAATGGAGGCAGATCTTTTTTTTAAAACAGCTGCTCCGCTCGCACACAGACGCCAGCTACTCGTTAACTAATTAACTCTGCGAGTTGGTGAAAACTCAGTTTCCAGCTGTTTTTTTGTTAGCCCTGAATGCTAATAGTATATCATCACATACATGCTATATTACTAAAGGGTACACTGCAGTATAACTTGAGCTAAAGTGTTAATGCTTATGCACCTTTCAGGGTTTGCCTGGTCCGATCGGCGACAGTGGACCTGAAGGGGTGATGGGTAAAAAAGTGAGTATCCCTCGATCTCTATAAAGTATATGAATATGCAGAATCTAGTAGTTTTAGCAGGCAAGTTGCATCATTTCTCTGTTATACATAAACTTATTTCCACTCCGGTTTAAATGAAGTTCCTTCCGTAGTCGTAGGAATGTCAGTAGATCCATCAGAGTTAGACAAAGGATGACCCTGCATGACCCAGCGAGGGGGGAAAAAAGGTGGAAAAACTTATATTGCAGTTTAGAAAAGTGTGTTTCAGATTAAATCGGTTTTATCGTGGGCATAAGCGACACCACAAATGTCAAGCAGTCCCACAAACCAATACGCCGATCGGACGGCCATACGTTTGAACACCTATTTTTTTGTTTTAATTATGATCCATCACCATCGGGACATTTGAAACCCCTGTGAAGCGCCACGTCTGTTATTAGCCTGTCAGCCTATTTGTCTGTTCCTACGCTTAAAGGCCCCTCTGCTGTGTTATAGCTGCCAATTCCGCCATGAGCCCGCACTCCCCACCGAGCGCTCCCTCCTTAATTATTTTTAGAAGAATGTTCATGTTGATTGTCTGGCTGTCATCCTATATCACGTAAACGGCAGACTAATGTCTGGGTTCAGACATTGTCCTAACTTGCCTTAAAGGGCAGCGCCGGTATGCGCTAACATTTCCACGCCTCCCGCGTGACCGAGATTTACAGCCTCCGAGTGAATAATTGCATTCTTTACCGATAAATTCTTAACAGAAGAATGAAGGGACCCCCAAAAAAGTACGTGTCTAAACCTGGTCACCCTCGGTTACTGTAACATGTAGACGGCTCCTAGTGATCGCGGCGATCAGATTAACAACTCTGCGTCTGTTTGTGCATCCGTGTGCGTGTCTTTGCACATCTAGGGTGAACGGGGACTTCCTGGGCCACCTGGAATCCAAGGGGAAACAGGGATCGGCCTTCCAGGACCCAAGGTGAGGTCTTTTTTTTTTTTTTGAAAATGGAAGCCCTCGTTCTGTTCGCCCCGTCTCACTGTCTGCCGCTCCGCAGGGTGACGTCGGTTTCCAAGGGCAACTCGGGCCCCCGGGTCCTCCGGGACTCGGCGAGCCCGGACCACCGGTGAGGGAAACACACACACACACACACACACAAACACGCACACACACACCTGGCAGCGAGGCGACAGGTGCTGCCTGGATGCTGAACCTGCAAATAAAACAGTTTAGGATAGTTACGGTGTTGAAATGTATCATAATTATCATGGACTATATTGTAATAGTGTTGCATAATAATAATCAAAGTCAATTTTATTGTCAATTTCTTCACATGTACTTGACATACATACGTTTGACATGTACAACAACATCAAAGTGCAGCTGCGTAAGACGAGACAATCCTAAACTACAACAGTAAAGTGCTAAACTAAAACTAGAAACAAACAAACACGTATGACAGGACAAGACATGAGTAGTAGGGTGTGGAAGGACAAATTCAACAAGACAAAACAGACAAAACAGACAGCACTGATTGTCCCAGCTATGTGCATTATGAGGTAGATGTCGTGTAATGTAATGGCTAGTGCAATAACAATATATATAAATATACCAGCAGCAAGTGTGTGCAAATTGTTGCATGTGCATAGTGTCAATTTAGGTGGGTGGGTAATACATTTTATTGATAAGCACTTTACAAAGATAGTGTGTGACAGTGCTGATTAGCGTTAAAATGGTTTAACAACACTAAAATGCCTGACTTGGCAGTAAAAACGTTCCCACGTTAACAGACCTGCACATTTTTACTTTCCTGTTAGTAACTTTGCAACCTTTGGCATGTAGATAACAACTTATATGACATTAAATGATATAAATGCACACACACACACTACAGCTTATGCTGATGGTGCTCTGAATGTCCATTTACAACAACAAAACTGATCCAGAAACCAGGATTTCTGCCATTTCGCTACCAAAATGTAATCCTCTGTTTATGGTACCGTTCCCAACATTCGCTAAAAATTTGATAAAAATCTGGCTAAAGCGTTATGAGGTAAATCCTGCTGAAACATGACATCCTCGGTGCTGCTCCTGGTAAATTGCCGTTGAGGAACTTAGTTATTGGGGCTTTTTATTGAGCTCCATGTGGAGAAAGCTCAACAGGACAACGTCTCCTCACACAAGGGGAGCAGAGGACAGGTACCTAATGGAACAGGCTCATTTTGATGTTTCTCTGGCAGTCATCCGCTTTGTTTGTGTTATCCAGGGGCCTCAGGGGCCACAGGGGGTCCAAGGAGAGAGGGGTCCATTGGGAGAAGGACTTCCCGGACCAAAGGTGGGTTCATGTCTTTTACGGGTTTGTTTAGGCTCTCTGGGCCTCATAGTCCTGACCCCCATTTCATGCATTCGCATGACCGGCTGGAAGGCCCCGTCACGATGGGAAATCGACAGAACGTTCAGTTCAAAGCATAAAACGCTCATTTGGATTATCTCCTACATGCGATACACACGTGTGATCCAGAATTGTAAATTACACATGGCTGATCCAATATGTTTTAGGCCAATTATCCTTAAAATGTACTTTTTTAAGGATAAAAAGCAATAATTTGCACCTAGTGAAGTAGGGAGTCAATATTAAATCCACGCAAAGCAGGTTTACTTCAATTATATAGTGCATTTCAGAACAAGACAAGTGCTCCACAAAATATTAAAAGCCTCGGGCAAAGAGCAAAACATTACATACATGTACATTCATCGATCAACAATAAGCAAAATAACAAACGTGTGTCTCAGGGGTTAAAAGTGATCGTGCACGCGCTCGCTCACGTCTTCCTGGAACAATTAGTGGAACGGATCCATCCGTATCATTATCTCCAGGCCTCTTCCTGCTTTGACAAGTGAGAGTGTTTGCTGTGTCTGTAATGGATGCAGAGGTAGGGACTGAGATTCACATGTAGAGGTCAGTAATGCTGGGATGTAACATGTTAAAGGAGCCCTATAATAAAGAAAACCACCTTTTTCACCAAAACTGTAAATGTTAAACTAAAAAAAATCTTGAAATAAGGGCCCTTATAATAATTTCTTTCCCTCATCCACCAGAACAACACTATTATAAATATATATAAACATCTGCCCCAGAGCTATATTAACCCTATAAATGAGCACTTTATAAAAAAAAAGGATTAAAAACGGAAATGTTTGCAATGTAAATTGCACGGTTTGTTCTGATAAACGAGACAGTTAAATTAGGAGTGATTAGGTTTGTGGAAGCGATGACAGATGTTACGGCTTGCTGGCGTCATTGCAGCACCAACATCAGCAGCCGCCATAATTCACGTGCGAGGCCTTCGCAGTTTTTCCGCTACTTCCTGCAGAACTTCGCACAGTTTTATCGTCTGTGGACTTCACTGAAAACGAGTTTGCAGCCCCGAACAGGTGGAGGTGTGTCTCTCATCATTTGAGATTGGCCTCCAGGGTGCCCCCCCCCCCCCCACCCACCCCCGACCAGCAGCAGATTTTAACTCGCAGATGGCGTTCGTGTTTTAAAGTAGCGTTCTTCACAAAATGACGTGTCCTGACAGGCTCCAGATTCGCAGGAGCTCTGCAGCACTATTACTTTTTCTTTTTTCTTTTTTTTCCACGTCATTAGCGGCTTGACTTGCGTGCCGAAATGAGAGATCACGGATTTGTAATGAATCCACTGTTTTACAAACCCAAATGCTGCAGAACGAACTGTGTTTCTGTGTCTTACTGTGTTTTTTTGTCCTTGCACAACCTTGGAAGAAAGGGAACTGTTCTTGAGGGAAATATGACTTCTTAGCACAGTCGTGCACAGCCACACATTATTCTTTCAACTTGTACTTACTGTCAGATTGGATTACTGCTCTAATCCCTCACCGCTTTTCCTGTTAAATACCCCCCAGACACATTTTGAGACACATCCAGGTAAATGCTCTGCTTTAAATCGTAGATCTATCCAGAATGTTTTGTCATTTGACAAGGAGTTAACGACTTCCCCCCCCCATTCTCTATGATTTACAGAATCTATCAGCATGCAAATATCAAGCGACGCGTCGAGACAGGCCCGCGCTTACTTAAACAATCTATAGAGACTAAAACTGCTCCTGTAGCAGGCGGTAAACATGTTTAATTCTGCTTTAAAGTTGGCTGTTTGTGCCCTTTTGATCCAGCCTCTAGTGGCCACTCACGGAACTGCAGCTTCTGGCACTTCCACGTTGGCTCCTTCTTTTTCCTCTTGGGGACTTGTAGATAATATTAAAAAAAAAAACTCATCATTTATCACAATCTTGTAATTATTGCATACAGGTATTTGTACAATACTTCTCTCTTTGAATTAAGAGAAGCACATTCTAACTACGTGTGTTTCCTGAGTCTGTGGCTAAAATGGAATTCCGTACAGATATTAATAGTTTTTCATCTTAATGATTTCGCTGCTCTCCTGATCTTTCCTAGAGCCACCGTGAAGGTTGACATTTGTGGTTTGGGGTGAAATGTCTCCACAGCTACTGGATGGATTACCTTTAGATTAATTAATGTCCACACAGAATTGATTTTTTTTATATATGTATATAATTTTGCTGATTCCTTTTAATTTTCCTGCCACACTAATGACGTTCCCATCAGCCTCGGCTATACTTTGCGTGTATAATCAGCAAATACTACATGTATGAACAGCTGAGAAATGGTGCATCATAGCCGTCAGTTGACTGATGGGGATTCCAGGATAAGTAGTCTGCACAAGGTCAGACCTAAAAATCCCGCTTTAAATGGGATTCCCTGGTAAATATTGGAAGGAATGCATGTTTGTGGCTCCGGTTTGGACAACAACACAATCCGTCAAGCTGTCATCCAGCTCCTCGTTGCAGCTTTTGTGATCTTCATGTATTTGCATGTTAGGTCTGCTTCTTATTCCATATCATTGGGCTGTGATGTCACAAATCATGTTTGCACTTGCACAACGCACAAGAATTCATTCATTAGTTTATATGGTAGTCAAACAACCAATGACATGATTATGTGACTAGTGAAAATTAAGATTTTTCATTCGGCTTCCTTCACCATAGAGGGTTTTTATTTTGCATTCAGTTCCTTACATGCAGTATTTCATTGCAAAATGCAATACCTTCTCTGTCTCTTCTCACAGGGAGAGCGAGGCTTGGATGGGCCGCGGGGGCCCAGAGGACAGCCGGGTGTCGGAATCAAAGGAGACAAGGTACAGTAGGGTGCACGCAGACCGTAAATAAGATGCCGCGCTGCGGAGCCTCCGCTCAGACACGGAGATAAAGCCGGTGTCCTGTTGTGAAGAAGGCCGGGGGTTGGCACAGTCACCAGTAAATGCATTCAGCGCCGCGTTATATAGGAGGCCCCGCGTTTACAGATGATGAATCAAGGTTACGGCTCCGTTGGTGTGGGAGGGGAGAGGCGGTTTGGGACTGATGAATGTGGGAAAGGTCTCTGCAGAGAACAGGAAGGTATTTAATAGGTGTATATAAGTTTACCTTTCAGGATGTGTTTTTCAGGGCTTTGCAGCCATCTGGCTATCTTTTCATGCACAGAATACACAATTACTCCCACTCACTCGGCTATGAAATCAACTTTTAAGAATCAGTGAAAATGAGTATAAATGTGTGACAGTTGTCTCTGTGGTGCAACCACTTTAATAGTAATTGGTGCAACAGGTTGTTTAAAGCAAAAAAGCTTATTTACACTATTGTGTAGAGAATTTAGTTTTACTGTCACCTTGTGTCAACTTCCTGCAGTGTTTACTAAGAGAAAAGCTGCGCTGATGTGACAAGCATCCGCTGCATGAATCATGCAACGCAACAAGCCGTATATATTCATTACCAAGCCCAGGAAATATTCAGGATCTTGGCAGGGATCCTCCACAGTTGGGTGCTCTCCACATGTAATAAATCATGAAACGTCCTGCTTGGCCTTCTGGTGTGACGCGGACTATCTTATACATGCTGTTGTAATTAAACTTCATTCTTGTCTGAATCTATAGGGAGAATTCGGCCCTCTGGGTCTTCCAGGGCCACCTGGGCTCCCGGGCGTGGGCATACAGGGCGAGAAGGCAAGTACTTTATCTTTTTTGCACGGTTCTTTCTTACATTACAATACTACGATTAAAAATATACAGCATTACTATTTACTGCTATTACTGGCTCCCAGTTTTGTTTAGTTTTTCTCGCGGCACCATGAGTCTTACAATTATGGTTCTTAACTACTATTGCATTGTAATGATCCCTGGACCATCTGGTCAAAGTTGTGAACACAGCTGTTGTGTTTCAACATTTAGCTGAAAGCTAATTCATTGATAGAATTTATAAAACAGCACCTATGACAGACTCTTTTTAAATAGTTTGAATTAGCATGATGATATATGCCATCCATGCATCCGTTTGTGCCACTGACGCTTACAGGGCATCGAAGGACCAAGGGGTCCACCAGGAAGCAGAGGCAAACCAGGAGAAGGTCTACCAGGACCCAAAGTTCGTATCGCACGCACGCTAACGATGTTATTAACTGTGGTGACAATGCCAATAGATTATTCTGCTCGAAAGCATGAATCGACTGGTTGATCAGAACCGAATGTTCTCTGGTCTCACACAGGGAGACCAGGGGCTGCCAGGCGAGGTTGGTGCCACGGGCGAGAGGGGGGCTGGAGACCCTGGACCTAAGGTAGTGACCACTCTGAAATCGTACACTGCGAAACTTCCACATAAGACGCATAAGCTGACAGTATCCGTCCTCAGGGTGAACCGGGATCGGCGGGAATCTCCGGTTTGCCGGGCCTGCCAGGAGAGGACGGAGCCCCTGGACAGAAGGTCCGTAGAGGTCCGGTTTTTAAGATTCAAGCCTCTGTAGATAATTAATCAGATCATTTATTATGAGGGTGTTTGTGTCTTCAGGGCGAGCCGGGAGCTGCGGGCCACAGGGGGCCTGATGGGCCTCCTGGTGTGGGCACGCAGGGCGAGAAGGTAAAACAAAGACGTGTTTTCTGCTCCCTGGTTTCCTGATATGCTGCATTGAGCTGTGTAAGGGGTAAAGTCATAACTCTTTCAGGGAGACCAAGGCCAGAGGGGAATCAGAGGCCTGACCGGTCCGCCTGGCGTTGCTGGACCGTCGGGACCAAAGGTGCGTTTGAGTGCATAAAATGGCAAGACATGGTTGGAGAAATGTCCGAGTTTAACCACCTGACTTGTCTTCAAATGGTCATCAGGGTGAACCAGGGTCACAGGGCAGGGGGGGCGCGCCGGGTCCACCAGGCCGCTTCGTCAGCGGACCCAAGGTCAGTTCTCCTGGGTCTTTGTTTGTGGTATCCTGATCTGCAAAGTGACTTTAGTTAAAAATCTACAGTACAATATGTTCCAATAAAATGCAATGAATGGTTTATTTATCATTAGTAAAATGCATTCGCTGTGTTCTAGGGCGACCTAGGCCCGAGTGGTCCTCCTGGTCCGATTGGGGAGACTGGCTATGGACTTCCAGGTCCAAAGGTAACGCTCGGTTTAACTTTGTCTCAGGGAAGGAAAAAGTGAGCAACTCGTCTCCTCGTCCTGTTTGATCTGTGCATGCAGACGCACCCTTTTGATGTGTGGTTTTTCATTAGTAATTACAAGCATGCTGTCACAGCTGAATCAGTGAAGAAATGAACGTAATTGGAGGCAGACCCGGCGGCACATGATCTCTTTCATCATGGAGACCGTTTCCCAGCATCCATCAAAAACAAACAGGGAAGATGTCAGAAAGCGGGATGAGGACTATGAATCTGCGTCCAGCATTCGTTAAAAATAGCAGTTGGTAAAACACAACAGTGTGTCTCAATGTGCAAAAGGCACAAGAAGCACGCGTGTTCCTTTAAATCCGCATTCCTTTTAACATCTATCCATAAATCATGTCGTATTTGTGTGAATTAACTATTGACAGATCTGATTCTGTGCTGCAGGGCGACCGTGGAGATTCGGGCCCTCTGGGTCCCGTCGGTCCCAAAGGAGACGGCTACCCCGGCCCCATGGTGAGCCACGCCGTCCATCTACACATTTACATCCATCTGTCTTCTGTCCTCCATCACTTCCAGCCCGGCCATCCATCAGACAGACATTTATTACCGAATGTTACAGTAGCTGGCAGATTTGTGTCTGAAACAGCGAGCGGTCGACTCCAGAGCGTGTTTCCACACAACCCGACTTCAGATTCCAATCGGCGACTTATAGACGTTAATTCAAACCATTAGCTGACTATTCATCGGGCTTTCATGTTAATTGGTCATATTTGAATTTATGCATTTCACGACGCTAGTCTAATGTTGCTCGCATGTTTCAGACACTTACATTGTCAATCACTTCGCAGCTGGTAGTGAAATCGGCGCTCGTGTTTAATAGGATAACTTCAAACACAGCGCTAATCTAAACAGCCTGGCCGTTCCAGCTCGGTTATTAGCGTTTCGCTCCTATCAAGGTTGCTCACGTAGACGCCGTACAACGCGACGCCGCCTACTTCCAGGCCTTGAGGCGATCCAGAAGTTATCGGACGGAAGGGATCGAATTCTGATGCAGTTTCAGTGCACCTGGGAGTTGTAAAGCCTGGTGGGGGGCAGGTCTCTACAGATGAAAGGAGTGGTGGATATTCTTTTTAATGTGTGTATTCTACGTTTATTTTAGGGTCCACCAGGTCTGCCTGGACTTCCAGGAGAACCCGGGCTGGAAGGAGTGGGCTTCCCTGGACCGAAGGTGAGATATTGCATGGATAAAATGAGAAAAAAAAAGATGCATGATGGAAAAGAAGCAAGTGTCTGCCTGTTTCAACGTTAAACAGTCTTATTATCACATTTTAATGCACAATAATTACTACCTGTTCACCATGTTCATGTTTTTCATGCATTGCAGCAGCAGGTGCAGCAGCAAGCCCTTTACTATATTACTACAGTAATAGTAATAACTGCAAGCAGTACAATTTTTAAAGTAATTATATGTTGAATATATTATTTTTTTTATAAATATCTACAGCATATTGCATAAAAAAAACCTTTAACCAACAGAAAGTTCATCACAATGGTCATTTTCTCTTCTCATGAATGGAGCAAAGTCTGGATATAATTTTCATTTCAAACACAGACTTCTGCATAAATTGCACATTTGTCTTTCTGATTACTTTTTGTGCAATACTCTGTTTTAATGAGAATTAGCTACAGTCCGACAGCATTATTTCACATTTTCTTGAACCTTACAGTGATTAAAATTCAATAATGAACCTGTAGCGTGCATTGATTGCATTTAGTTTCACCTAATTTGATGCAGATGTTTTTTTAGTGTGTACTTTGTGAGATTTTGAGGTCAATTACGATGTTTTCTAAAACACTATAAGGAAACTAATTAGAGGAAACCAGATTTTACTTTTTCCCCCTAAGCAGGAGTTATGTTGTCTGATGGATTGTGAATTGCTCTGTAAGTGCTGACTAGATGTTTTTTCATCTTTTCCAGGGGGATGTCGGTTTCCGAGGGTTGCCCGGTTTACCTGGACCTCCGGGCGAAGGCCTGCAGGGACCTCCGGTAGTTTTTTAAAAATCTTGCATTATCCTTTTACTTATTAGAGATGCAGTAAATGGATAGCAGAAGGTGCAAAGGTGCCACCTGCAGGTTGTGACCATGACCTGTTACTGACGAGAAGTGAGGATCTGTGGAAGTAAATGTTTAGACATTTGCTCCCATGCAACCGTGAACAATAAAACTCTGCAAACACAACACAAGTCGAGGACGACATTATAACGTTGCGTTTACTTATGCAGGAGGCCTTCTGTAATTATATTTGACATCCAACCAGATGGTCGTGATTGAGTCATTTTCTCTTAAGAATTCCGTCTTTTCTCTAGTCAAAGTTCCAGATTTTAAGGCACAAAATAAAAGAGGAGCGCTTCGTCTTGGGCATATATGAGCCCGCCACAGGGATCTTTTATTCAACTGCTGCCAGTTCATTAGTTCAGGGTATTTATCATGATTTCCCCCACAGCAGTTTGACACATCGGTGCAGGGTGAGAATCTCCGCAGACGTATGTGTTTGATGAAGCACTTAGCCTAACAGGCCAAACCGAGGCAACGCGCGGCACCCACATGCCCTCGAATATCACATCCAGAGCCCCCGCAGGCTTCAGCCCGGCGTTCGTGCAGGTCTGGGGGATTCACAGTCATGCAGCGATAGCCAGGATTTAATTAAGGACTCAGCTAAAGCTGTCGAATGAGGAGGAGGGGGGGGGAAGAAGCAGATCACGCCGGCAGATTTCAACCTCGAGTCAGGAAAATGGTGCTGACAGAAAATACGGCCTGAGAGAACATCAGACTGTTTGATAGCGTTTCATATTCGTTGTACATCTGTTCATGAAAGTGGAATTCTTGATTGCACATGTGTAGCACATGGCCGTTCTGCCTGGATCGGAACCGCAGCGGTTTTCTTTGATTCGCAGAGTTTGAACTATGATCAGATGGAATATGCAAATCAATCAAACCTAAATATGCATAGTTTTAATTCAGGTGGATTGAGACCAGAGTTACAATAGTTTAGAATAAATAAAACTATGATTTTTAAAAATACCATTTAAATGAATAAGAATTAATTGGACCAGGGAGGAATGAATGAAATGCATTCTTGACTCACCATCGGTTGTCCAGATGACCCAAAGGTCAAGTAGACCTGCTGAACTTTAATCCATTGCATTACAGGCAAAATAGTGACTGATTATTATCAATGAAAGATAAGACAGTGACTAACAGAGTGTGAATTTTTATCAGTACTCATAGTGGAATGTGCAGACGATTGGATGAGCATTGGAATGGAAGCCCATTATTCATGTTAAAATGATCTGTTGTACTTTTCACCAAGTGAAGAGCGGATGCTTGACCTGGGACGTGCATCTGTTTAGTAAACGGCTGCTAACTTGCAAAATGACACGTTGGCCAACCACCTTTTTGCATATTTTAGCGGTCGGAGGACAGCAGGAGCCTCTGTGGGTTTGGTCTGTGCGTGAGGACGATGGAGGCTGTAGTCCAAAATGCACGGTTAAGAGCTTTTATGTCGTCACGACGTGTAAGGAAAAGACATCAACACGCAAAACTGAAGCACGAGAAATCATTTATTTTGCAGAACCTTTTAAAAACCTCAGTTCCGATGTGGAATGCCTGTGGTCTAATTTGGACTAAGTATTTAATCTGATCACATCGAGCCACTAATCGCCTTAAAACAAAGTGACCCAGGTTTTACAAAGGCATAAAGATAGACATCATCTCTTATCAATGATAAGACAGGTTTTACTCCTAAGCCTAAAGAACAAGCAGCATTCCTCCCTGATGAATATGGTCTCCACACTAGTAGCAATAATAAAATGTTAATTCTTACTGTGTCCTTTGTGCTGCAGGGTAACACGGGACGACCAGGCCCCATGGGGCCAGCAGGGCCCCCAGGAAATGGAATTCAAGGGCCAAAGGTTAGACTATGCTTCTCCTAATTCAGGGCTCTGCATGCTCTCTCTGAGGTGTTTGTTTGTTGGCCTGCACATGGAAATCGGTTAATTTATGTGTTCCATTCAGGGGGAACAAGGGGCGCAGGGCGTGACGGGGCCGAGGGGGGTCCCCGGAGAAGGCTTCCCCGGAGCTAAAGTGAGTCGCGCCGTTACCTCGGATTTACTGTCTCCCATTTCTGTTGTGGCACGTTTGCCCCCGCTGACCTGTCCCCATGCAACATGCGCCAGGGCGACCGCGGCTCGACGGGGGAGAGGGGGCTGAAGGGGATCCGCGGGGACGTGGGAGACCCAGGGAACCCGGGCCAAGCCGTGAGTCCCACCCTGTAGCTGGACTATGCTACGTAATCGCTGTTGGACTTTCAGATTAATTTATAATATGTTATCATAGGGTCTACCTGGTGCCAAAGGGGAAGCAGGCCTCACTGTAAGCGTTTTCATCATTTTTATATATATATATAATACATCAGATAGTGTACAAGTTAATGCATGTGCTCACACTCTCTACAATATTCATTGCAGAGAGAGGACATCATTCGAATGATCAAGGAGATCTGTGGTGATGTATTTTCTGATCCTTGCAATATATATTTCACATATCCCCCCTCCTAATGACACAAGAGAAGATTTAGTTTCTGAATCCCAGCCTCTGTCCCGTCTTATCTGTAAATCGTTAGATCAGATTCCCCAGACTGAAGCCCATCAAACTGACGTTTCAGCCGTGCGCTCATTTGCTGATGTGATCTGATTCCAGGATGTGGGATCAAGTGTAAGGAGAGGCCCATGGAGCTGGTGTTTGTCATTGACAGCTCCGAGAGCGTGGGCCCGGACAACTTTGAGATCATCAAGGACTTTGTGACCGCGCTAGTGGACAAGGTGACGGTGGGCCGCAACGCCACCCGGATCGGCCTGGTGCTGTACAGCCTGGAGGTGAAGCTGATGTTCAACCTGGCCCGCTACGCGACCAAGCAGGACATCAAGCAGGCCGTCAGGAACATCCCCTACATGGGGGAGGGCACCTACACGGGCACGGCCATCCGCAAAGCCACGCAGGAGGCCTTCTACAGCTCCCGCGCCGGCGTCGGCAAGGTGGCCATCGTGATCACGGACGGGCAGACGGACAAGCGGGAGCGGGTGAAGCTGGATCTGGCGGTGAGGGAGGCGCACGCCGCCAACATCGAGATGTTCGCGCTGGGCATCGTGAACTCGTCGGACCCGACGCAGGCGGAGTTCCTCAGGGAGCTGAACCTGATCGCCTCCGACCCCGACAGCGAGCACATGTACCTCATCGACGACTTCAACACGCTGCCAGGTCAGGATAACATAAAAAAGGAGATTTTTTTAGGAGAAATTCAGACATACATGAATATCAATGCCCGTAAAACCGATGTTCAGTTCAAATTACTTAAGTGCACGTTTCAAAATTATCGAATAACCTGAATTCTGTATGCTGTATGCGAGTTGTACATTTTTAGGATAACTGGGGGTGGGGTTAGTGTTGCAGTTTATAATGAAGTAAGAAAATATATATGAAATAAAAATCTAACTATTTTTCAAAGCTAGGGCAGATGGAAACCTGCCAACATCCAGTTTTTATTCTTTTCTTATTAAATTTCTGCAGGAACTGATGGTTGTTTGCTGCAAAATCACTTCTACCATAACTCCGCCCCTTTTTTCCACAAAATTGCACACATTTTATTTCTCATTTAACTCAAAATGCACTATGCTTTGTAAAATAGCCTGCAGCAGCTTGAATATGCAAAAAAAAAAAATGCAGTGCATTTACAGCCCTCATCGTGCATCTCTATCTTCCTTCTGTCTCTGCCTCAGCTCTGGAATCCAAGCTGGTGAATCAGTTCTGTGAGGACGAGAACGGAGCCCTGATCTACAACCGGATAAACGGCTACAACGGCTACAACGGCAACGGCCACAGGAACGGGAACTATGCGAACGGTGGCCATGGGTACCGGCCCGAGACTGGGCAGGAGACGCTGAACGGCCGCCACACCGGCGCCGGCAGGGAGGCCCCCCAGCACGGGGCCAAAGGATCCACCACGGGACACGTATGGGCCGTTTTTTTAAAAAGCTTAAATTCGCATTTGAAAAGATTGATTGTTCCAATAAAGCGAACTCACTGGCTGTTTTTGTCGCCTTCAGGGAGGAGGAGGAGGGCAGCAGATTCTCCCAGAGTGGGGGGTGGAGCGGGGGGACACATTTAATCACCACACCCCTGACCCCCCTTCATCCAGAGAGGGATCCTCCTCCTCCTCATCTTCGTCGTCTTCTTCATCCACAAACACAAGCTCTTCGGGCGTATTTGTACATAATGTACCACAGCCAGCTGTTCCCAAAGGTAGAAAACATGCATCCTCTAACATTTGCTTTATTTTTCCCCCCCTCCAGAGGAAATGACTTTTAATAGCCACAGCTTACAGGAAGATGACTGCCAGGCTCATTCAACTTCACATAGTTTAAGTGTCCTATATAATGCAAATAGGCACTTTGATGGGTTGTTTTATTCTCGATAAGGTTCAGGGTGTTTTTTTCCTGTAAATGATGCAGGCACAAATTAAATGTTCCGTTCAAACTGGACAATTTTGAGAGGCTGTGTTATTGTAGCCTTTCGAAAGGACGT